>VDFB02193867.1:492470776-492499284 GCA_007258455.2 Sequoia sempervirens | reverse complement strand
CTAATGCCAATTTCTAGTGACTAGTATTGTGTGGAAGACCTAAACCAAGATCTATATCTTATATAGGGCATTTCAATTGGTGAATTTTTAATCTTAAATATATTACATTTCTTATTTTGATTCAAATTGTGGTTTTAGGGCAAAATCTAGGAATATCCCAAATAGAAGACGTTATAATTAGCATCAGAGCCTTAATCCTGCCAGCCTGTGGGACAAACCTACTTTAATTGCTAGTCAACTAGGATTAATTACTCAACCCTCTTAAGTAAATCAAAAATAAAATTAAGTAGGCCAACATTGTATTTCTATATGTGTGCCTTTCACATGTATGCTTCATGTCATACATGTATTTATGTGAATGCTTCGTGTCTTATGTGTATACTTTGTGTCATGTATATTTATGTGTTTGCTTCATGTCTGATGTGTTTTCAATAGGTTTACTCCATGTGTGTTTATGATTACTTAATGCTTAACAATTATGAAAATGGCATATCTATCTAGACTCCTTAAGAGCTTTATAATACATACTACTATAAAATTTGTTAAATGCTTCTTGGGTTGAAAAAGTTATTTTGATGTATTTTTGGCCATAATAAAGAAAATAAAATTGGACAACACACGAGGATAGATTAGGGCAAGTCTAACATTCTAAAAGGCATGCGAAAGGGGATCTAAATACTTTTTATAAAAGAGAATCTATTCTCAGGATGAATATACCAATTGGTGGTAGTTAGGAGAGATATATTTGAATTTTACATAGACCCTCCTAACTCTTCTCACAACAACGATGATGTAGTGAGATAGATGGAACCTTGTATATCATCCCTTATGAACTGCCTATTGTAGATAATGGATAGCAACCTTAGCAAAGGAATTTTGGCAATGCATTTCCTTAAGAATGATATGAATCCAAGAGTAGATAGTTCATAAAAGAGAAATTGGAGACATCACATTCTTCCAAATTCCAGTTGGGATCATAGAAGAAAGGTATCTGTTAGAAGTTTCAATTATAAGTTGGGAAACATTGCCATGGGATAAGTATTCATGACATATGACCCTTATTAACATTAGAAAGGCCTATAATAGTATTGAATGACCCTCCGTTGAAATAATTTGAAGGTGTTTGGTTTTGACAACAAGTTTATTAGATTGGTATTAGGTGTTGATTGATTAGGGTTACTATCTTGCATCATCCTTAATTTTTTATGGCAACAAAGGTAGTTCATTACTTGTTAAGACACTCCTCCCTTGCCCTTTTAGTTAGACAATTGAGTTTTCAAAATTAAAAAGCCTTACTTAAATCCAATTTGTTGTTGAAATTGCAATTTTCTTTGTGCTAGAGGAAGGTAACTGGTGCAGGAGCACCAACCAAAATTCAAGCATATTTTTGATGCATTGGTTTTTAATCTTTTTGTTTTGTTATGTAAGGTCTCAAACACCTTTGATAATGTGTAAGGGGACCTTTTTAGAGCTTAGGTTCAAATTTGAATAAGTTGGGAATCATTGTGTTATTGATTCCTAGGGTTTTGATTAGGTTTGCAAAACACAGTGTGTTTTCAAACACACATTTTTTCTTTTTTTTTTGAGCTCGAAATAGCAAACCTAACTGATTTTCCCGGGATGCAAAAGAATGCTCTCGACTTGTTGAGAGTGTGGGGAGTTTTTGGAAATGGCAGTTGTGATGAAAATAAGCAAGAAGTAGTAATATTATTGTGAACAAATCTGTTTTCTCTGTGTTTACTGGCGTGATAGTAAATAGAAGAATGGATTAAATCTTTTATTGAATTTAGAGCATGTAAAGCAACATTTTTTAGTTATGTTTTGGTGTCTTTTATTGGTCTTTCCATCGCTCTCTGTTCTCTGTATAATCTGTGTTTTTCTTTAATTCTGTTTTGGACTGGTAAAAAGAATCAGAAAAATGGAGTCTTTAGGTTGTTTCTGATCGCACCAGGCAGTATGGACATAGAGGAGACAATCCTAAACTCCAAGCATGTAAATAGTGTATATATGGTAGACATTAGAGTTTTTTTGGCAAGTTGGAAGACTGTTTCTAGGCGAGTTTGGGAACCCGGCTAGAAAAGACAGTCAAGAGGGTAATAGAAACCCCAACGTACCAGGGGTGTGCAATATTACTATCTAATGCGCATTGTGAATGTAGACAGGTTAAAGAAGGTGTGGAGTGGTAAATAGAAGGTTCTTCAATGTTTTTTTGGTCAGAAAAGACGGAATAGACCAAGGAAAGATATTAAGAAACCCTAGTTTACCCTTAGGTTGGATTGTTCCCCTGTATGGGTAGAAAAGGCACCAATTTCCACAGAAGCTGTCAGAGCTTGGAAAAAGAGCCACAAAATCAATAGAAAGATTGGCACAATTAGTGGAAAGAGAAGAGTTCTAACCTGTCCTTTGTATTGTGAGGGCTAAAAAGGGGCTTGAGGCTTGTAACACTGCCCAAGAACCTAGAACTGAGTTTTAGGAAAACGATGGAAAACTGAAGCTTGGAGTTTGTTGAAGCACAGGAAAAGATGACTTTGGAGGCCTTGGAAAGTGCCACACACCCCTGCAACAAGGTTGGGCAGAATGGAAGATTGACTGGTCTTTAGAGGAATAAGGGCTAGTTGGTGCATGTGGAGAAAGAGCATCAAGTAATGCTTTGTAGCAGCAAATTTATAATGATAGCAGGGTTGCTAAAGTAAACCAGGTGTGCCTAAAAAAAAACAGAGGACCTATAGGTTGTAGGGTGAATGAACTAGCACCTTAAGGAGTTCTTAAGACAAAGACTCAAGCATTGAGATTGTGTTTTCTCAATCAACCCTGGTTCTATCAGTAACCTATGCAACTTAATCATAAATTCCTTGTGTACCGCTATGCCTCAACATTCAGATAAAATTAATAGATTTCATAATTTTGGATAGCTTGACATCCTTGGTATAGGATTCAACATGATACAGATTCCGGGATCCTTCAATAATAATATGCTATAATAAACACAATAATGAACAAACATTTTAGCACAAAGAAATATAGAGTTAATCCCTAAATGACACTTATAATATATCTTACTTCCCAAATTCATAATAAAGGAAGAATCATGATTACTTATAAGGAACAACAATTTCTAGTGACTAGTATTGTGTACAAGACCTAAACCAAGATTTATATCTTATAAAGGGCATTTCAATTGGTAAATTTATAATCTTAAATGTACTATATTTGTTATTTTGATTCTAATTGTGATTTTAAGGTAAATCTAAGAAATATCCCAAATAGGGGACATTACACAAGCTAAATTATGCTTCAAGTCTCTCGTATCATACACTGGCATTTTTTTTTGCAACTTTGACTACTAATGTGTTTATGTTGCAAACCAAATCTTTGGTTGATGTTTATTGGTTGGGGAGTGTGAGTGGGAAAGGCTCCCATGTTGAGATTCTCAAATTCCACATGCATCATCACCTGTTACCAATAGGCCTCATGCTTGGATTATGATAAGGTCTCACAAATTTGGAAGTTGAATCAAGGTACTCTTGGAGGGAAGCCATTGAAAGGAATAAGGGCATCCGACCCTTTAATGACAATTGTGCAATAAAATATCAAATTACTTTGTAATTACAACCCTTGCAAGGGTGACATTGAATCCACAAAAAACGTGTTGTATCAATTCCCATCAATTGTTGGACTATTAGGGTTCCAATCTCAACTATTATAGTATACTTTGGGCTTGCAATGTGCATTGTAAAGTCAACAAGATAAAGGCAGAGCAAAACTTCTATTCTTACTTTCTAGAGCATGTGCAATGATATCATTAACAAGACACTTATGCCTCTCTAGCATTGGCAACAATCTACTTGCCCAATTCTAACTTGAATTATGAATTATTAATGGTTGGGTGTAGGTGAACAAGTGTCAAAGTTGTGGCTCCTCTCCAATCATGTTTGACAATAGATCTATCTATTCCAATGGCAAGTATTTTTTGTTTGAGAAGTTATATTGGCAAGTGAGATTTTGGAGAAAACACCAAGGGATAGACCCACAAGGAAAAATTGGGTACTCTTTAGACTTGCTTACTTGGGACTGACAATTGTTACTTTCAACAAAGGAATTTTTTTATGATTGCCACCTGTCATATGGTTAGCATGAATGATTAAATAACAACATAATTGAACTAAAATCAAATGATATTAAGATCAAACAAGGCCACACTCAATGAAATTCATTTGTAAAGCATTCAAATTGATTAATCTAAAGAATTGAACTAAATCAAAGCAATTTAATCAAAATGAAAGTACAAAATCTCAATCCCATTGTGGATTGATGCATAATTGTGATGTAGATTTCTCGGTTTTATGCATTATCTATGTTGCAAAAGCTTTGACGAGAGGGTTGATTCACAAGGTAGTCTCTAAAATGCTCAAGAAATGAGTTAAGAATTTTAGAGAGTAAGGATGCCTATGAGGATTGTGAATGATTTGATGTTAAAAGGCTAGGTATTTATAGATTTTGGGAATTATGATCAATGGTCAAGATTGAAAATGGTTATCAATGAATGAGAGGGAATTAAGGAGGCGAATGTGGATCAATGATTAAATCAATGAATAATCCATGAAGGTGTGGGTCAAGTATTAAATTAATAGTTCATAATCTATGAGATCTCAAAAAAATCCCTTATTTCATGGAAATATGTTGGAGATATTTTGAATTGGAGGGAAGAATTTGAATTTGAAAAGAGAATATTCTTTAGGGAATATTATTTGTGCATGTTGGATGATTGGATGAAAATTAGTTAATTAAACAATTTATGAAAATTCATTTAATTGTGCAAGTTGAAAGAATTAAGAATTTTAATTAAATAATTAGGAATTATTTAATCAAGAGGAATTATTAGTGTGAAAATGATGAATTAATCAAATAACCTTAATTATTCGACTAATAGGAGAATAAAGTAAATCTTACTAAATAATTGAGAATTATTTAATTAAATGAAGGAATTAGGTGATAATTGAGGGAAATGGTGTTATTAAGTTAAATCAAGATGTGTGATATAGTTAGGACATTTTTAGCTGTCTACATTCTGTCCCTCTTTGAAGTAAGGTACTTGTTGCATTGTCTTAAAGAATTGATGCTACTCGATTTTTTTAATTTTTACTTGATGCCTCATTGTGCCCCAATAGGCAAAGGAATACTGGTATGCTGCCCCCTTGAGAGATTGATAAAAAAAAATAAATTTGGGTCGAGATTATGACAAGGTTATGGTAGTAGTTTTGTTGAGAAGATGACAAAAAATAAGCACTAGGAATCTTAGATTTTCGATGTAGATAGATTTCATGATGTGTACACACTCATCGACTATGGATAGCCCCATGTATATTTTTATGCATATCACACACATTTGATATGTATCATGACAACCATTTTTTTCATGATAAATGAGATGAGATGTGTGAGCAACGTTATTTTTACCTATCCTAAATGATGCAAAACAAAAAGATGCAAAGGAGAAAAACAACACTTCAACACCTCAATGATTAGCCTAAGTTGAACTCAAACAAAGAAAGACAAAACAATGATTATACCTTGTATGAGTTGATCTTCTTGGTTGGCCATTTGATGTAGCTTGAATGTGTGCTCCTTGATGGCAAATACGATAAAAATTGATGCAAAATGGTGAGAATGGAATGGGGATTCAAATGATGAAGTTGGGTATTTGGATTGATGAATGCAAAATGGGAGCTTGGTGAGTGCAATAATGGAGGTTGTGAATGCAATAATTCTTGAGAGCTTGAAAGTTAGAGAGCTTGAATGCTTAAGCTTGAATGTGATGAATGAATGAATTGAGAGAATATTCCATTTCAAGGGAAGAATCTTTAGAGAATTGAATGGTCAAGATTTTTCCAACATGGACAAGATGAAGGGTTGTGGTGAGTTGAGGACTCACAAGCCTTCACATTTTTCCATGTGGAAGAGGATGTGTCACAAAGACAGGTGAGATGGAAAGAGGACATGCAAGGTGGAGTTACTTGCAAGTACCTTGGGTTAGGGGAAGATCTCCATAAAAAGGAAGTTCTTGTCCCCATATGAGGGTGATGGTGACAAGTGAGGAATTTTAGAAAGTCCTCTCTTATCACCATGGGGATGAGAGAAGTTGTTGGGGGAATAAATGTGAATTTTGGAAGGGAAAAGTGGTTGGGAGAATAAATGTGAATTTTAAATTCACATGATAAGAAGTACCTTATGGATAAAACAATGTCCCTATAAAGGAATCCCTTGTCCCATGTGACTGATATGACAAGTGAGAGAATTTAAAATTTCTCAACAACTTGCATGGGGAAGAGAAATGCATTGAATGAATAAATGTGAATTTAAAATTCACATGGGGAAGAGGTCAAGATTCAAAAAAGAAAACACTAATAAAAGGTTGACTTGGAGGACATGCCAAAGATGGCATGTGATTAGATTAAGGTTGTGCAAACAAATGATTAAAAAGATCAATGAGGGATTAAAGACAAGTGGACAAATATGGAGGATGTGACATTAATCCCGATTAAAGGTGTGCACATCCTAATCATAGATTAATTAGACTAATCCAGATTAGAAGAAGGTTATGGAGGATGCGACAAGGAGAGAGAAAAAAAATAATTTAAAATTGATTTAAATTCAAAAAGGTTAAATGACTAAATTAAATAAATTGATATATTTATTTAATTTAGAGAGGAGAGAATGAAAGGTAAGTATTTAATTGTTAAATTAAATACTTTAGGGACCTTAGGCAAAGGGGAAATATTAATTAAATAAATCATTTAATTAATATTGATGGAATAGATGGATAAGGGAGATAGATTTGACCATATGGGAGTGGTCAAATTTGGATGTTTACAAGATGATTTTGATGCAACCATGATATTATGTTATTATATGCATTGATTTTCTATTATGTATGATGTATGCTATGATTATGGATGCAGATGTGTTGTATATTTCATGTTTCCATAATGTGATGATGCATGCAGATAATGATTTGTGGATGTAGGATGGGATGCATATATATTTTTTGTCATTTCATGATAGTTGGATAGAAATGTTAGTATGATAGAGATAGAAGAATGAGATAGAATGGGATGATTACATAGAATGATTAGAATGGAATAAAATAAGCTAATGTTGATCAGGATACCACTAAATCTATGATTATTCTGAGATTATATTAGATATGTGATGAGATAGGATAGATGCTTTTTCTTTTTCTTTTGGAATATTATGCTTAGTTTCATCATAGAAATCCTTATTTAATGTAGTGAATAGTCACGATGCACCAAGCTATGACAAGAAAAACCATATCCCTATTCACGACCCCACAAATTGTAATCCTATACACAGGTTGACAAGCAAAACCAGATTGCTATTCATGACCCATTTGACCATTCATTAATTAACTAGATTGAGCATTTAAGGAATAAACATGACATTATGATAGTAATTAAATGCAAGTGTCCCTTCACAAACAATGATAGGAAGGAGATATGAAGGGAATTGAACTACATTAGAAATCAATCATCATGCACAACAAACTCCTCTCAAGTAGGATCAATTAAATGATAATATTAATATAAATTAATTATCCTTTAATAGAGGGTTACAATTAGTTAACTAACCAACTAAAAGACATGTCTTTAATGAAAGGACATGACCATTTGCCCCATTGTGGGTATAAAAGGTAAAACATTTCAAGGTAGGAAAGCATAAATCAGAGAAGAGATAAATTCAGACTAGTGATCATCTATAGAGATAAATCAATAAAAAGGAAACAGAGGTCTGCAAACTCTAAGTTGGAAATAATTAATTAATTGGCATATGCACAATAACTTGTTTTCTTGATTCGGTTGTATGAAAAATGATTTACAATAATGTAGTTGCAATACAATTTAATAAAAGTGATTGTGATTGTTTAATTAGATATTTGAGGTACTAATGATACATTGTTGTTATGACTACTTTCTTGTATCGGTAAATATTGGATTAATAATTGTTGTCATATGTGTTGAATGTTTTAGCCATATAGAGGAGATTGAGATTACAAGAGGGGTACGGGGATGGGACACTCTCCTAGGTATGCCACCTTGAGATGGGGACTAGGTAGTCCGGAGATAGGGAGCATGTAGTCTTGAGATGGGGACTAAGTAGTCCCAAGGAGGCCAAGGGGGTATAGAGGGTATTGCACTTTGGGCTTAGGAGAGATGGGATTTTGGGGCACCTTTTGTAACCTCACCCCTCAATCATGGTGAATTACAACAAGAAGTCCAATCATAGAGAGAGGGAAATGGTTGGAAAGATGAGGGGATAACGAAAAGGGGACACCTCACTGGGTAGACCACCTCATATGGATGGCATGGGCCACATGAGGCCAAGAGGGATGGTATGTCCACTCTTGGGCCTAGGGTAGAGGATTTGAGACAATCCATCAAAGTTGCATTCTCCCATGCTCTGCTATGGTTGAGCCTTCCAAGGATATTAAAGTGCTTTACGATTGAATTAATAATTCCTAAATTTACTTATGTTTAATTATGCCAATTTGTTAATTAATATTATTACTGTGGTAAATGGGTTCTAATATGTTTGCAAGACTTCAATTAGGTGAAAGGTATTCTCTAACCCATTTGTTTATTCAAAAATTGAGGAATTAGGGCAAATTTAAGGCATTCCCAATTAGGGGACATTACAATTGGTATTAGAGCATGATTTGCTAGCCTGAGGGATAAAGAATAGTTGATGGTTAGCCAAAGAACTTTGAGAGCCTTAGAGAGAGAAAAAAGAGAATACCCTAAACAACCACAACCAAGACCACACAAGAAGGGAGCAAATGGAAAATGAATTTAGAATCTTCATGGAGAAAATAGCCCAAGCCTTACAAAATATAAATAATACCATAAATACTCTTAGGCCACACCAAGGAGATAGGAGGGAAACCACCCCAAGCCAATCTAAAAATGACAACACATCAAGGTCCACCCCTAGGATGACCTGACTTCCCTTCTTAATTAGGGAAGGGTCGACAAGGGAGGAAGAGGAAGTAGATGCAAGACTCAATCCAAAAGTTAAGAGAAGTATCCCTTTTGAAGCATATTGTGAGGCTAGGACCAAGAATACTCAAAGAAGGAGAAGAAACCCAATTAATAGGAACTTGTAGCACAAGGTAGGTAAATTAACTCTCCCAAACTTTGATGAATCAAGTAAGATCATAACCCAAACATGGATCCAAAAGCTTGATACATAGCTATCTCTTAACCCAATAGTAGAATAGGATGCCATTAAGTTTTCCATATTACACCTAGGAGTAGCCCATGAATGGCGGTACCATGGATTGGTCACCCAAAACCACCAAAACATAAAAACCTATGATGCCTTTACTGAAAAAATAATTGAGAGATTTGATCATAAGCATCCCGTGAAATGCTTCAAAGAGTTAATAAAGATTAAGTAAGGTCCCATTGAAAATTACGTGGCTGAGTTTTAAAGACTATCTGTCATGGTACCTAGAGTCATGGAAAGGAGGCTTACCTACTTGTTTATAGAAGGACTTTTGGAGGCTACCCAATGTCTATTAAGTACCTTGGATCTAACTACACTCCAAGAAGCAATTCTTAAAGCCACTAGACTTGACATCACCCGAGCAAAGGAAAATGATCACTCCAAGAAGATGAAATCAAAATTTAAGCACTTCCATGGGAAGGAAGGATGCAAGAAACCATACCTTTCTTACTGTGATTGAGAGGAACTAAGGAAGAAGGGTCTTTTCTTTGATTGCAATAAAAAATGGGAAAGAGGACACACTTGTGGACAAAATGAAGACCAAGGAGGAAAATTGTATTGTAAATGCAAAAATGTATGGAAATCGGGACACAAGTGTAGTCAAAATGACCATATGAGGTAAAATTTTTGTTTCAAGTGCAAAGAAGATTGGGAACTTGGAGATATATGCAAACGAAAGAGGAACCAAGCCCACAACATTGAAGAAACTTTTAATCATGTGACAAGAAATGAAGATAAAGAAGGCCCAAACAAAAGAATAAGATATGAGAAAGAAAGTGGGGAAGGGGGGACTTTGACCTCCATCTCAAGGGCATCAAAACATCACCCCTTTAAAATCTGAGGTGAGATTAAGGGAAAAAAAGTAATAGCCCTTGTAGACAGTGGGGCTACCCACAATTTTATAGATGAGAACTTAGCTGCAAGATTGAGGTTAGAAAGCAAAGACTTTAAGGGATTTAAGGTGGCTTTAGCAGATGGATTCACCACATCACGTAGAAAGAAGATCTCCCAACTTAACATCATTATGAAAAAAAATCAAATCAAGGACAAATTCTACATTGTATAACTAGGGGATACTTTTTGGGAACCCCTTGACTACACTCATTAGGGGATGTCAACCTGAACTTCCAAAAATTAGAAATATGTTTTGAACATAATGGGGAAATGGTTTTACTACAAGGTCTATCTGATGGGTCTCCAAGGGGAAATTAGTCCATGTAGGAATACAACCATTACAAAAAAGGCGTAAAAAGGCCTTTAGTAACATCCCTCCTGGTCTTCCCACTAAAAGAGGCTTTGAACACTCCACAAACTAGAAGAGGATCAAAACTAGTTGTTACCACTCCCTATCGCCACCCTCACAAATATAAGGAAGAAATTGAAAACACCATAAATCAATTGTTATAGATGGGGCATATCCAACCAAGTTATAGCCCCTTTGCCTCATCCGTTATAATTTCAAAGAAGAAAGATGGCACAATGAGGATGTGCATCAATTACATGGCATTAAATAAGAAAAAAATAAAGAAGAGATACCCCATTCCCCAAGTTGATGAGCTTATTCACGAACTACATGTAATTGTCTACTTCTCTAAAATTGACCTAAGATCAGGTTATCACCAAATTAGATTAAGGGAGGAGGACATACCAAAGACAACTTTTAGGTTCCACTATGATCATTTCGAGTTTCTTGTCCTACCATTCGTGCTAACCAATACAATGACCACTTTCTAATCTTGCATGAATCATATCTTAAGAGGGTAGCTAAGGAAGCTCTTATTGGTCTTCTTCAATGATATCCTAATCTATTGTAAAACCTAAGAGGAACACATAAAGCATGTAAATGAAGTACTAGAGATGCTTGAGCAGCATTCCTTCTTTTCCAAATTATCCAAATGTGAGTTTGATATGGAGGAAATCTTGTACTTAGGGCACAAGATCAGTTCCCAAGGAGTAAAGGTGGATGAAGAAAAAATTGAGGCAATTCAAAGTTGGCCAAAACCCAAGACTCTAACACACCTCAGAGGG
Organism: Sequoia sempervirens; assembly: GCA_007258455.2. NCBI lineage: Eukaryota > Viridiplantae > Streptophyta > Pinopsida > Cupressales > Cupressaceae > Sequoia > Sequoia sempervirens. Next base: position 492,487,956 of record VDFB02193867.1, on the reverse strand, counting down.
TTCTTGGGACTATGTAGTTATTACTGAAGATTTGTAAAAGGATTCTCAAAGCTAACTACACCACTCATCGATCTAACTAAGAAGGGATCATTTACTTGGAAGGAAGGATCACAAGCAACTTTTGAAAAACTTAAGGAAGTGACGAGTTCCTTCCATGTACTGGCAATGCCAGATTGCTCGTCACCCTTGAGTTATACAATGATGCTTCAAGGGAAGGCATTGGGGTAGTATTAATGCAAAATAAACACCCCATAGCCTTTGAGAGTAGGAAACTCAAGGACATAGAAATGACATACTCAGCTTATGACAAGGAGATGTTAGCAATTATGCATGCCCTTGCAAAGTTTAGACAATGCTTGATATGCGGGAGATTCATCGTGGAGAATGACCACAATAGTCTAAGATTTTTTCTAAACCAAAAATACTTAAACGATAGGCAAAAAAAGGGTAAGTAAGCTAGAAGCATACAACTTCAACATTGAATACATGAAGGGAGAAAACAATATTGTATCTGATTCTCTATCATGAAGAACCCACCTTGGTTCAATGACAACGATATCCATAGAATGGAAAACATTATACTCACATAGTATGCTAAGGAATCATTCTCAAGTGATATAATGCAAGGGAAGATACAAGATGAGAGATACTAGATTATGGATGACCTCATTCTTTGTAGGGACCAAATATACATCACACTTGGGTCAAGAGTAAAGAACGAAAATTTGAAAAACTATCATGACAACCCATCAACCAGACATCAAGGGTTTTACAAGACTTATAAATAGACCAGGGAGAGGTTCTCATGGAAAGGCCTTAAAGAAGATGTGTTAAAACATGTTAGGGAATGTATGGCATACCAAAGAAACAAAGAACATACATATCTAGCAGGACTACTTCAACCCTTTCCCATACCCAATTAGAAATGGGAGAGCATATCTATGGACTTCATAACGGGTCTACGTAAGGTACAAGGAAAAGATTGCATCTATGTGGTGGTTGATCACTTAACCAAATATGCACACTTCATGGCTATATCAATAGAGTTTAGAGCCCCCCAAGTGGCTGAAGTCTTCTTTTAAGAAGTTTTCAGACTACATGGATTATCCTGTAACATTGTGAGTGATTGAGACAGTCATTTCCTTAGTCTATTTTGACAAGAGCTATTCAAAATATCTGGAAAAGAGTTAAATCCCAACACTAGCTATCGTCCACAAATTGATGGGAAAATCGAGATTGTCAATAAATGGTTGGAAGGGTATTTAAGAAAATATGTCACAAGGCAACAAAATGCATGGATTAAGTGGTTACATTTGGGAGAGTACTGCTACAACACCACTCACCACATGTTGATAGGGATGAGTCCATTCCAAGGATTATATGGATACACATCAAAATCCTTCAGAGACCTGATTCATTTATAAAGATGTGTGTTGGGAGCTAGGAATTTCATCCAACAAAATATGGATATCATGAATGCACTTGAGGAAAACCTCCACCAAGCATAAAATTAGCAAAAGGTGTATGCAGATAGGAAGAGAACTGAACATACATTTGAAATCAAAGATTTACTCTTTATGAGGTTACAACCATACAAATAGTCATTGCTCAAAGTCAGTGGAGCAAAATAACTTAAGCCCCGATTCTATGGACCATATAACATATTGAGGAAGATAGGAGAAGTGGCCTACGAGTTGGAACTTCCCATAAATAGTAGGATTCACAATTTATTTCTCGTATCTCGCCTTAAAAGGGCATTGGAGTAACATGTCATTCCATGCTTAGAATTGCCACCACTTGATGATGAAGGCAAGTTAATCTTGGAACCAAAGACTATCCTTAATATATGAGAGAAAAGACTAAGAAACAAAATAGTTGAGGAATACCTTGTCAAGTGGAAGGGTCTACCTACTGAAGACACAACATGGGAAGGAGACGACATATTTGATCATCCAAATTTAAAGTTGCTTGAGGACAAGAAAATTTGGGAGGGGAGGATTGTCATGCTCCCATGAATTACAATCCTAAACATAGGTTGCCAAGCAAAACCATATCTCTAGTCATGACCCATTCAACCATGCATTAATTAACTAGATTGAGGGTTTAAGGAATAACCATGACATTATGATAGTAATTAAATGCAAGTCACCCTTCACAAACAATGACAAGGAGATACGAAGGGAATCAAACTACATTAGAAATCAATCATCATGCACAACAAACTCATATCAAGTAGGATCAATTAAAGGATAATATTAATATAAATTAATTATCCTTTAATAGAGGGTTATGATTAGTTAAGTAACCAATTAAAATACATGTCTTTAATGAAAGGACATGACCATTTGCCCCATTGTGGGTATAAAAGGTAAAACATTTCAAGGCAAGAAAGCATCGATTGAAGAAGAGATAAATTCAAACCAATGATCATCTGTAGAGATAAATAAAAAAATGGAAATAAAGTTCTACATCCTCTAAGCTGGAAATACTTAATTAATTGGCATATGCATAGTAGTCTGATTTCTTGAGTCGATGGTATGAAATCTAATTTACAATAATGTAGTTGCAGTACAATTTAATAAAAGTGATTCTGATTGTGATTGTTTAATTAGATATTCAAGGTAATAATAATACATTGTTGTTATGACTGCTTTCTTATACCAGTAAATATTGGATTAATAATTATTCTCATATGTCTTGAATGTTTTAACCATGATAGAGGAGACTGAGATTACAAGAGGGGTATGGTGATGGGGCACTCTCCTAGGTACACTTCCTTGAGATGGGGACCATATAGTCCCAAGGAGGCCAAGGGGGTACAAAGGGTATTATGCTTTGGGCTTAGGAGAGATGGGCTTCCAGGGCACCCTTTGTAACCTCACCCCTCCATCATGGTGAATCAACACAAGAAGTCCAATCATAGAGAATGGGAAATGTTTGGTAAGATGAGGGGATAATGGAAAGGGGACACCTCACTGGGTAGACCACCTCATATGGATGGCATGGTCCACATGAGGCCAAGAAGGAAGGCATATCCACTGTTGGGCCTAGGGTAGAGGATCCGAGACACCCCATCAAAGTCACATTCTCCCATGCTCTCCTGTGGTTGATCCTTCCAAGGATATTAAAGTGCTTTATGATTGACTTAATAATTCTCGAATTTACTTATGTTTAATTATGACAATCTAGTAATTAATATTACTGTGGTAAATGGGTTCTAATCTGTTTGCAAGACTTCAATAAGGTGAAAGGTATTCTCTAACCCATTTGCTTATTTGGAAATTGAGTAATTAGGGTAAATTTAGGGCATTCCTAATTAGGGGACATTACACCATGATGTGATGAGGCATGTGGATAATGATTTGTGGATGCAAGATGGGATGCATATATATTTTTTTGTCATGCCATGATAGTTGGATACAATGGGATGATTAAAATTAATGATTAGAATGGAATAAAATAAGCTAATGTTGATCATGTTACCACTATATCTATGATTATTTTGAGATTTTATTGGATATGTGATGAGATATGATAGATGATTTTACTTTTTCTTTTGAAATATTATGTTTAGTTTCATCATAGCAATCCTATTTGATGTAGAAAATAGTCACGATGCACTAAGGTATGAAGAACTAGGGTGGTTTTGTATCTATTGTGTGAACTTTGACTATGCAAACATATAGGATTATCCTTGTTCATACTTGACATACGAAAACCTTGTTCTATTATGTGGGAGGATGAAGTCATCAAAGTAAGGAGTCCAATACATAAAATGTATGAAGAACCTAATATGCATTAGACATTGTATTACTTGAGACTATCCCTTTACACACAAGGCAAGTATTCACCAAGGTCATATTACAAGAACATCCACTAAGCACACAAAATGAAAGAAATGAAAAATGCCCCATTCCTTTCTCCTAAAATAATTTTTAGATATCCTTGAGAGATCATTGGAATAAAACAATAAGATAAATCAAAAGAAAATATCAACACAAAAATGTCAATGTCATCATATCTCTTGCTAGAGAGAGTTGTTTTGGTTGATATCCAAAATGATGCCTATTGTAGGAAAGATCTATTTGTAAAACATGCATTGGATGGTGATTTCTTGGAAATGTTCGATAAGATGTTGATATGAAGGTTAACCGACATGTTTGATAATGATCAAGACTCATGATTTTGCATGAAAGTTTGTGTTTTAGTGATTGTTGTACTTGTTTTTGTTTGTTTCGTTAAAGGTGAGAATGATGTGCTTTATTATGATTTTTTTTGCAAATGAGAGTGAGATGGGATGGATGATTATTTTTTTTAAAAATGTTTTTGACTTTTTGAAATGTTTTGAGGCCGTTTTTTGGAATTTTGAGGTTTTAAGAGTTTGTTTTTGTTATTTTCAATATTTGGATGTTTTTGAGATTTTAAATATATTTTTAGGCTATTTTTGGGTTTTTTGGGGTTTTTTGGATGTTTTGGGATTTTTGCATGATGTTGACAAGTAGATATGGATATGTAACAATATCAATGATCTTTTTGGGATCTTGTTGATAGCAAAGTTAGGATTGATTAATTTGATTGATGGATTACCGAGAGTGATAACATTGTTGAGGATACACAATAATGCAAGGATAGTGTTGTCAAGATAAGAACACAAGGATTGGGAAGGATACATCTTGAGATGATCATAGATTGATCAAGATTTTTAGCCAAGCTTGGAATAAAATTTGTTTGAATGATTTGATATGATGTTGAAGTACAAGTTGAATGCAATTGATATAGATTGTTTTGATCAATTATTGATGTTTGATAAAAGATATAGTTGATAGGGAACATCTTATTTGTCAAAGTGTGCCATGTGCTTGTGATTTTGGATATTTGCTTATGAATGTTCTGACTACTTTGATTTTGTGTTTGCAAGTGTTTAGGTCACAACATGAGCTAGATGATATAGATCAAGATTTATTCCTGAGAAAGATGTAAGTATCTACCCCCGTGTCTACCAATGTATGGATAAATGGATGATGGAAGAAAAAGTATTCGAAGGATTCCAAGGATTATCTTGTGATAGGATAGAGTATGATCATCGGGATAGTGCTATATGAATCAAATGATGCTGGATTTCTCAAGATATGGTATTGCATAGGATAGGGTAGGATCAATGATAATGACCCATGCCAATATTTTTCTAGAAGAAAGTTTATAGTATACCCCAAACCTTTGCCAAGATTAAGATAATTTTAGATTTGGATGGGAATGGATTGGATCAATGGATCATGGATTTATTATGGATAAGATGGATAAGATGCCAGATTTATTATGGAGGGGATGGGATGCTTCCACATGGAATGACACACATAGATGCTCAATTCTACACACGATGCCCGTTTTCTAGGTTTTCATCATGGTACTTGCCCAAAGCACCACCAAAGTGGTTTTTGCTAGAGGATAATTTTTCTCTTTACTTTTTTCTTCATTTTTTTGATTTTTTATAATTTTAAAATTTTTAATAACTTTTTTGATTTTTGAATGCTTAGATCATGTCGAACTACTTGGTGGTACTGAGGTAGATGCTTATGTCAAAATTAGCCAACCATATCCTGCCTGGAGAAACTTCTTTGTCAAGATACGAGTGCTTGAATGGAACCCCTGAATGTTCTTGTCTTCGTTGATACCTGAGTTAACCTTGTCTAAATGCACACATTATGATAGAGTGCCCTTATAGTCCTTATGATAAAGAGTCATTGCCAAAACAGGGTCAATTCAAGATTTGGATATCATTGATTTTAACGTGGATGGAGGATTTTGATGGGAGTTATGAAATTTAGATGGATTGGTCGATAGTTTGGATAATGGATCTTTGATTATCCAAACTTGGGATGATGAGCATGAAAGGTGGATATGGAGATTTAATTAGAATTAGGACCAACTTCTTCAGATACTTTGTATGTCACTACTAAAGCTTTCTTGTGCATTGATGGACATCTTTGATGGATGGAAGTCCCTTTTTTATTTTGGCTTGATGCAAGAAGTTGGGTTTGCAAAAAGCTCAAAAAGTGGAAGTGTTTTTGCTGTTTTTCAGAATTTGTCATAGTTGGACTGAAAATTTGAGGCACTTACACAATGAAACTTAAAAAAAGTCCATAATATGAAATTTAGCATTTTGAATCTAGTTTCCAAGTATGTAATTTACTCAAATACCCAGATGATAGAAATTAAATTTTAATAGGGATGTATAAAAACCACTTTTTAAAAGTCCCTATTTTTTTACCATACCATGGATGCACGTACGGACACCACTTTTTGACCCAAATAAAAGTATTTTGCTAATTCCTTTTGGGGAAAGAGAGCTAACAACAGACAGATTGATGAGGAAATTTTTTTATAATTTCTTTTGAATATATTTTTTTATTGAATTTTTATTGGTTTTAATTGCTATTTTTTAAAATCAATGTGTACGGACAACATAATTGGACCTAAACTAAACAATTTTTTAATTTTTTTTCATGTGTAGAAAGTTGTTTGAATATTGATGCCATATAATTTTTTTTACAACTTAACCAAAAAAAATTTATTAAAAAACAAAAAAACCTAATACTACTAGTTTACTTAGAAATTAATTAAAAAGTAACAAATATAATTCAATATTAATTAAAATTTTATATTTGGAAATTAGATATTGTGTTCTCTAATGGGTTTTAATTTCATGGATTGATTCAGAAAAAAAAGTCTATCAGCCATATTGCCAAAGTTGGACATTCTTCTTGAATTTTCCTTAGTTTTTTAGTTGCAGGTTAAAGGCTAAGGGTTGGATTGCCAAGCTTTTCCCAAGCCTAAAACCGAGGAAACATGTGGGTTGGGGATTCAAAATTTTAAAAATGCATATGCATTTTTAAAAATGCGTACGCATTACAAAAAACATGTACACGTTCTTTATTTGGTTGATTATTTAAAAAATTAAATGGTTTTTAGAAATGCGTACGTATTTTAAAATGCGTGTGTTTCTAAAAAGTATTAATTTTTTAAATAAATAACTGTACATGTTATATAACATGTACACATTTTTTGGCGCATACACATTTTTTAGGCTCGGGTACCCGATGCATAATGCATACATGTTTTTCTCATAATGCGTACACGTTTTCTGTGAGATTTATTTTTGGCAGAAACTTCCCCTCTTCGTGGACCCAAATTCTCGCTTTTACCCTTTTTCCCCATAATTTCTTTGACTAATGGAGTTTGATATCGATTATTTTCTTGATTTTGCTTTGGCATCCCTTTGAACTTTATTTTTTCCATTTTGATTTTTTGATTCTTTAGCTTAAATGACATGCTCTTGTCTTTGATATAGATTCTTCTCTTGCTGGTCCCCATTTGAGGGTGGAAATATGCGAGGATGATGATTCATGACATGGATGGTTGAAGTGATGACAATACTTTTATCATAAAAACTCTTTATGCCTCCCATGTTGAAGTTTGCATTAGATAAAGTTGCCCCTGATATTATGGGGGTATCACTGACTTGTTTGGATTCTTTGATTTCTAAATAACTAATACCTTGATGCTTAGGATTATTGATAATCTGTACTGGTTCTAGGATACCCTATTCATGTAGGCCTAATCCTTTACCTTGATAATGCATCCACTGATAAATTTTATTTGCAACTGAATATGATTTGTCTTGGAAACAAGGTGCTAATCCTTCTTTTGTCTATTGTGGATCTTCAAAGGTGGTTATTTCTTCCTTGGTAAGGTAGCTTTCTCTGAAAAATGTAAGTGATCCAAGTTTATAAGTCTTAGGTTCTTCAATATGCTAGATATCTTCATGCTCAATATCTTCAGTTTGAGTTTGGGATGTGTCAGATTCTGATTATTCTTCAAGAGATGCCAATGATTCATAGTCTTGATGCAAAAACTTTTTTTATGACCAGTTTTTGAAATGTCACTATGGAATTCTATGGATTATGCTATGCCTTGATCATTTGTAAGGATTTTGAGAGTAAGAGACCCTTGATCATTGGTAAGGATGTCGAGAGTAGGAGACTCTTGTTTTGGAATATCATCTACATGTCCCGTTGAAGCGAGCATCTCATGGGTAGATGTAAGAATGTGTGGTGTATGGATATGGTCTTCTTTTGGATAACTCTATATGGATTGGAAGATACTCATTAAGCCATTGTATTATTTTGGTGATATGGATTCTTGGTCTTGAATTATTTGAGTTATCTTTGTCAATGGATTGGAAAAGACCGATTAGATCTTCGTAGTATGTAGGAGATATGGATTTTTTTATCTTGATTCATTTTAGAGTTATCTTTTTCATGCTTTGGCTTATCTTCTTGACATGGATCAATTTCAAAGAATGTATCACTTGTAAAGGGCTCTTAGATGTCTTCAAAATGTAGACATGTGGGTGATAGCTCTTGGCTTATATTTTCTTTATTAGGTATGAGTATTAGATTAAGGGTCTCTTGATCATTGATTGGATTTGAATCAAGTGGTGGATTAAGGATTTCTTCAATATGTGCTACCATGAGGTCAAATGATGCTAATATATATTGAAATGGATCATTTCTAGACATTGGTGAAGGATTTTGATCATGCTTTGGAAGATATTCTTGATGTATGTTGAAATTCTCATTATGTGAGGTAGAGGCATGTAGTCAATATGATTATTTTTCAATAAGTTTTGAAGGTCATCCTCAAAAGTAATTGCACCTTGATCAATAAGGTTTTGTACGAGTTTCTTGAGTTTTATGTAATTTGACGTTTCATGACCTTTTGTTCTATGGTATTCAAAATTAGCATTGTCATCATACCATGTGAGTTAAAAATAATATTCAGGATAATGTATTTTCTTAGGAGCTTTCGATATGTTTTGATTGGATTAACTTGTTTAACACAAACTTGATTGGGTCTCCTAAAGGAGTATACTTGCATTTGGTGATGTTTTTTGATTGTAAGGCTTGTTATTGTGATGTGTTGGTGGATTGCAATTATTATTGAGTGTATAACTGCTGCTGAGTTTGGAGCTGTTGTTGGGTAAGTAGATTTTGTTGTGTTTGAAGTTGTCATTGGTATGGAAAGTTTTGCTATTGGTGTGGAGATGGAATTTTTTGTTGATGTGAGGCAATGCATTGATAATGTTGAGGATGTTGTGAGGTGTATTGATTTTGTGGAGTGAAATTTTGAGAGGATTTTTGTTGATGTTGTTGAAGGGGTTGTTGATTAACATATATATTTTGCGAGGATGATGTGGTTAAGGGATTATTCCCATAGTTCATCAAATTTGGATTTGATGTTCATATTTGATACATTTGCATTTGGTATGTTTGTGTTTGGTATGTTTGGATTTGGTATGTTTGGTGATGGATTGTTTGTAGTTTGCGAACCTAGGTTGGTTGAAGTCCCTATATTTTGAGTGTTATATAGTGGATTGTTATATTGATTCATGAAATTTGTTTGATCCACTCCTTGTAAAGTTACCATGGGTTGACTTAGTACATTTTTTGAAGAAGGTTTAGGTATTTTTTCAAGGATATGATGCACTAAGGGGCCACTCCCTTGTGGATACTTTTTTTCTCTAAATTTGATGTTGTTGGTTGTTCCCTAAGCTAATTAACATCAAAATCTATAGGAAATTTAGCACCTTATTGTGAAAGCCTTAACATGTATTGGTTGGGATTTAGACTTATTACAACATCTATCACTTTAACAAGATATGGGTCTTGTTGCATCTCTAATATTTAGTCAAGAGTGAATTTAAAAGGGTTTGTCAGTGCTGTCTTCTATATGGACTATTTAAACTTCAAAAGATTGGGTTGCATTTTTGTTGGCAAAGGGAGTTCATACCCTTTAGAATTAGTTTGAGGCATTCCATATGGTTGGTCACTAGTACTTGTGGTAGTAGGAGCATTTGAACCACTAGGATTTGACTCCATGGTTTTTTTGTATTTAGATCTTGTTATGACCATACAACTTGTAATAATCCTAGAAGATATAGATGTTGAAAATGTGTTAAGATGTTCTTGTTTGAAATATTTGAGTTGCCTCAAATCAAGAGCTAGAAAAGACACCTTAAACTTCTTTGGATCAATGATGAATGTTGTTTGGATGAAGCGATGGAGTGAAACCTTGATGTTTTTGAAAAGAAAATATTTGAATAAAATATCTTATTTAGATGTGTTTAATGATGATATTTGCTTGTACTAGATCAATGAGTCAAGCTAAAAAGGATGATAATGAGATTCACAAGCTTTGGGAGTAGAGTAATGAATCCAAAGAAAGTTAACTCACAATGTTTGATACTAATTTGACTAAGTACTTGAAATATGATAGTTCTTCAAGCAAAGAGTTAAACTAGGGGATGATGACAAAGATTTGCAATGACACGTGAGCTATTTAAATTTCTAGGTTGTTTTTTTTGTGATGGATTGATTTATTGTTTGTGATGGGGTTGAGTTGACCCAATGATGGCAAATAATATTTAGACTAGTTCAAAGTGGAGTAGTGATGTGAAATGGAGATGGAACTGTTGAGGTTTTTTTCTTTTTTTTCTTGATTAATATGTCTACAAGTTTATTTGGAATGAATATCAATTTTTTTGATGTTTGCTAGTCACAATTTAGAATCTGGAAAAATTAGGGTTTTCTATTTTCTATTGCAAAGGCATTGAATTGTTTTCTAAAAGGTGTTAGACTATTTTTTACAAAAGCGTCAAAGTATCTCTAAAGGTGTTGAAGCATAATAGAAGCATCACACTATTGAAGCAAATGCATCCCAATACAAATTTTTGGTTTTATCGTGAAATAAAGGCATTGAGACGTGCAAAGGTGTTGAGAAGCAAACAAAGGTAATGTTTTGAAAAAAAAAGCATTAGTTTGCACAAAGGTGTCACACTCTCAAAACAAAGGCATCACAATTTGTTCAGAAGTTGAATATTTTGCAAGTTGAATTAGGAGTTTGAAATTTTTGAAGTTTGATTATTCTGGAAAGTGATATAAAACAATAAACACAACATTTAGGATTGAATCAATTGGATGTTTGGAATATTTTTGGGTGTCTTCTTCAATAAGACCACACTAATTGGTACCACAGGTAATAAAGAGACACCATAGATACACATCTTAATTTATTGGTAGATCAGGATTATCAGCTTAGAGTAGGCCTGATCATAGAATACCATCCAATGAGTGGATGACTAGAGTATACCAAGGCCATGTACCACCTTGGCACCTCTTACCTTGAAAGGAAAAGTTCCTAACAAGGGATTATTGTCACCTTAACAAAGGTTGGCACATAGCAAGTAACTTCACACATTGATCCTTGTAGATTGCATCACTTTAAGATAACAGTTTACAAATGGCTCTTAGGCTTCTAGATTTTACAAGTTCATAGTAGGGGTTTGTCATGAATAAAGAGATCATCTGATATGCCCGAGTCGAGAGGGGTCTCCTCTCTTCTCATCACCTATACGTGTCTTGAAAGATTGAGGGTCACTAGGATTGACTTGAAGGATGCTAGCTACTCCTTGGGGTATAAATTCCATTCTCCCCTTTATATAGCTTGTTGGGAAACATGCTTGAGATCAAAACTTGTGGTGATGAGGGCCCCAATAAAGTCTCCTACTTAGAAATAAATGGATATGATGTTGCTTTTGATCCACAAGATCATTCTGAGGAGTCATGAGGGGAGAGCATACACAACATCATACCTCAAGGTGTACAACAAATTGTAAATGAATGGTGTTTCTAATTTCCAAGATCACACTAGGCACAACAAAAGAGCATACACACATTCACTTACCAAGCATTCCAAACAATTCATTTTAAGTGCACCAAGGATTCAAATGTTTGGTTTAATTTTAAAACACTAAATTTCAAATGTGCAAGTTGTGGTAAATTTTTAATCCCAAATTGAAGTGTGTAAATTGTTGGTTCATTTTAAATGCACCAAGGGAAAATAAAATTTGTTTGATTCATTTTATTTGCACAAGGGAAAATAAAATTTGTAGGTTCAATTTTAAATACACCAATTGAATTGTGAAGATGTATTTTAAGCACCAAAAGAAAGTGTAATAGTTGTTGGATTCATTTTAAATACACCAAATTTAAATTTGATTCCTAAATTTAAGAAAATATGCAGCCAAAAACATTAGTAATTTTCTTTGATTTCAATCTTCTCCCATTGATCACCAAGATGCTGCAAATTGTTAATTCTGACAGAGAATTAGAAAAAACAAGGAAGTGTTAGGGTGTCTAAATCCAAATCTCAAATTAAGTTGCAAAACTTAACCAAACAAAAGTGTGATTTTACCTGATAAAGGCGTTAGAGTCTTGGAAAGAAGCACTTCACTATTAGTTGACAAAAGCATCAACCTTTAGCAAAGGTATTGAGCTTTATACAAATGCATGTCACTGTTCTATAGACAAACAAAGAATGAGTCAGAACAGAGGTGTTGAGATTTTACAAAGGCATCAACCTATAAGTGTTGATCTTTGATTTTGTAAAAGCATCGATCTTTCACAAAGATGACAATCTTTGACTTGAAAAGGTGTCAATATTTAAAAAAAGGTGCAACACTATCTCTATAAACTTCCAAGTCAACAAAACTTCACAAAAATTGTTGAAACTTGGACATGGGTCCCACCGGGCATGCCAAAATGTCATATGGTTAGCATGAATGATCAAATAAAAACATAATTGAACTAAAATCAAACAAGATTAAGATAAAACAAGGCCAAACTCAATGAAATTCATTTGCAAAGAATTCAAATTGATTAATCTAAAGAATTGAACTAAATCAAAGCAATTTAATCAAAATGAAAGTGCAAACCCTCAATCCTATTGTGAATTGATGCATAATTGTGATGTGGATTGTTGAGTATCATGCATTATCCATGTTACAAAAACCTTGATGAGAGGGTTTATTCACAAGATAATCTCTAAAATGCCCAAGAAATGAGTCAAGCATTCTAGAGAGTAAGGATGCTTATGAGGATTGTGAATGATTTGATGTTAAAAGGCTTAGTATTTATAGATTTTGGGAATTCTAATCAATGGTCAATATTAGAGATGGTCCCTGATGTACAAATTTAGTAGTTGACGTGAGCCAACTATATTCCATAACACACAACAGGGTGAAATTTAGAGATATTCAAGCTTGTGGTACAACTAAGAGCCACATATGAGGAGAGAATAGTAAAGAGGGATAAGGAATTGGATGATCTTTAGAAGGTGAGAGAAATACCAACACTTATAATTGACCATCCTCATGTGGTGTTCCTATAGGAAGAGGCATATAGTTTGCAAGTTGAGAGAGACTAGTTGTAGCAACAATATATAGAGGCATGGGTGGAGGTAATAGATCTTAGAGGTGAGATTAGAGGAATATAGGAACAAAATGGCTCTAGGAGCTACTCATGGTCTACCATCTCATGTGAATAGTCACCAATAGGCTCCAAGGGATCTAATAGAAATAGGCCTACAGGTTGATGAGATTATATTGTATGTTGTATTATCATGACACACTACACTTTGTTAGAGTGGTGATATTTGGTTGTATATGGATACAATTATATATATATGAACATTTTGATTGACATATATTTGTTTATGAGATGATTTAATTTATATGAGCTATTTGTGATTTAATTGAAATAATGTGATGCATTATTTAATTAAAAGCAACAAATATCTGACTAAATGTGGTAGTTGACATGTATGCTAATTAAATACAATTGTGATTGGATTAAACAATCTAATAAGATTTCTTAATAAATACAAAAATAATTTAATTGATACGTGTAATGGTGACATGTTATTAGATAATTAGATGAATCATATGATCTAATTAACAACTTAATAAATTTGTTTATTTAAATACAACAAATGATTTTTTAGTGTACACATATGTTGAACTAAATACATTTATGATCTAATTAAATAATCTAATCATATTATTTAATTAAATGTAACATTGTTCTAATTAACATGATACACCTATTATTGAAATCTATTCTAACAAAAAGTAATTATCGTTATTAAGAAAATTACTCACATAATTCAAGACACACATATGTTTTTTTTAGGAATAAAGTAACATGAATTAAATAGATATGAGTATTTACTACCTAACATAAAATGCTTAATTGATAGCATACCCTTCAAAAATAAAATGAAAGAAAGGAATTAATAATAAAATCTACATAGCTGCATAACATTAATGGGTTCTTGAGAAGCAAATTATCTATAATAGATAACTTATATGCACCTAATCCATATAATTTGGTTATGATATAAGGTCCTAACCAGTTCAGGCTAAATTTTCCATTTTCACTTGGTGCAACATTCACATTAAGTTAATTTTCATAAAGCATCAAGCTACCAATCGTAAATGAGTGATGAATGAAACCCTCATTGTAGTTGCATTGAATAATATTTTGATAATCTTGGAGATGTTTGAGAGCATGTATATATTGTTCATCAAGTATCTCAAGCTATTAAAGTTATCATTCTCTATAAGAATTCTCATCAAGGTTGCCATTGAGAGAAATCTGCAACAAAGGAATCTCTAACTCCAAAGGTATGTGATGAGGGCGTAGCCCGAGACTTAGAAAATAACCCACAAACAAGAGAAATTTTATAATTCAGAAAATGGAGCTTCTTACATGCAGAGGATCTCAAATCTCCAAGTTCTACAACACATGCAAGTTACAAACAACTACAGAATAACCCTTTCGCAATATGCGAGCTTGTCCCCCAAAAGTTACCCAAAAATTAGAAACCTTCCCATAAATAGAGCTCCTCATTAGTTTGGAGCTAAAACAACATTCAAATTTGAGTTTAGGTGGTTTGGTGCCAAAAATTTACAACATGAAGTTCAAATTTTAAAAGAGCATTTGCAATTGTATCTTCTAGAAAGTGTGCCAACTTCTCGGGGCCATAACTTTTGATCTGAGACTTTGATTCGCGAACCATTTGAACCGTTGGAAAGGTCTCAAAGTCAATAATGCGCTCAAAATTTTCTATGCCAATTTTGACAAGTTTTGGGGCCATTTCGGGAACTCTAAGTGCCTCAAATCTAACTCGGAAGATTTTTAGGTGCAAATCTGGGAAACTAAAACTACAATATCTTTCAACCCAGGAATAGAAAATAAAAACCATAAGTTGAGAATTTCATTATGACAAAAAGGGTATCCAAAAATACAAAAAAATGTAAAAATCGAGAAACTTGAAATTTAACTATTTTTGGGTGATGCAAGATTGCCTTTACACCATGGATGCTCCTACATCAGACACCTAGGGTAATTTGAAAAGTGACCCCGTCACATCTCAGATGGTGGAGGAAAACCCAAATGGTCAACCTCTGCCTTAGGCAACCAAGATGAATCTTCAAAAGGCCTTCCTTTCCATTTCACCAGATATTCTTTATACTGCTTGTTCCTGGTACTCCTTCCCACACGACTATCTAGGATTTCTTCAATCTCCTCCTTTTCTGAAGTAGGTGATGGAATCCCACACTGTTCCATAGTTGGTACTTCCTCTGTGCCACCTTCATGATACTCTGTCAAATCTAAAAAGTTGAACACAGGGGAAATGTTGAATCCATCCAGCAACTCTACCTCATATGCATTCCCTGAATCATGCCTCTTCAAAATTTTACAGGGACCAAATTTCTTTATCTTCAATTTGTTATATGTTCCCACTGGAATTCTTTCTTTCCTCAAGTGGATCATCACTTCATCAGCAATCTGAAACTCCTTATACCTCCTCTTCTGATCTGCCTTAGCCTTATATTGCATATTCATTTTGTTAATATGTTCTCTTACCTTCTCATGTATATCCTTGATATGTTCTGCAAAATCTTTGGCTTCAACACTTATTTTCTTCTCTTGGTCCATCTTCCTCAATTCTGGAGCTGTTCTAGGGCTACCTCCATACACAATCTAGAACGGTGATCTACCAGTGCTTCTGTTGATAGAATTGTTGTAAGAAAATTCTGCCTGGGGTAAGATCAAGTCCCATCCCTTGGGTTTATCTGCTACCAAACATCTCAGTAGGTTACCTAGACTCCTGTTAACAACCTCTATTTTTCCATCTGTTTGTGGATGGTGTGCAGAACTGAACTTCAACTCTGTCTTTAGCTTCTTTCACAAGGTCCTCCAAAAGTACCCCACAAATTTGGTGTCACAATTTGAAACAATACTCTTTGGCAGACCATGTAGCCTCACCACCTCTTTGAAAACCGAAATTGACAATGTGGATTGCATCATGGGTCTTCTGACATGGAATGAAATGTGCCATCTTCGAAAACCTATCAACCACCACAAAGACTGAATCATTCCCTCATTGTGTCCTTGGTAAACCAAGAACAAAGTCCATACTTATATCCTCCATGGCCTCTGCAGGTACATGCTCAGAAGGGCTAATATAAGCTGTAATTACGAAGCTCCTCCTTTAGCCATCTGACATACTCTGCAACTTTGTACAAACTTCTTCACGTCCTGTGACAACTGAGGCCAATAATAATGCTCACTGATAATGGAAACGGTCTTATCCCGAACAAAATGTCTTGCCATTCCTCCACTATGCTTCTCCTTTATCAGGTTCTCCCTCATGGAACTCCCCGGGATACACAATTGACTTCCCTTAAATAACATGCCATCCTAGATTATGAAATCCAGCCACCTTGTCCTGCCCACTGTAACAGGTTCCTTGCAAGCTTTCCAAGCTCTCTCGCGAAAATCAGATTCTTTCTCGATATAGTGTCTTGAGTTCATTGGAACCTACCTACTTAATTCACAGATTTTGCTTAACCAATGTATGCCTCCTACTTAAGGCATCTACAACCCTATTTGACTTCCCACTCCTATGTTTCAAACAAAGGTATAACACTGCAAAAACTCTACCCATTTCATATGCCTCTGATTTAATTTTCCCTAACTATTTAGGTACTGCAAGGCCTGATGATCAGTATATAGAACAAATTCCTTCGGCAACAAATAATGTCTCCATTTCTTTAGTGCTTGAACTATTGCATAAAATTCCTGATCATATACAAAATACTTTCTCTTGGCATCATTTAACTTTTCACTGAAATAGGCAATGGGCTTACCTTCTTGGCTCAACACTGCTCCAATGGCACAACCACTGGCATCACAATCCACCTCAAACACATTGTT
>VDFB02193867.1:492428341-492470676 GCA_007258455.2 Sequoia sempervirens | reverse complement strand
CCCAATAATAGTGTGTTATTGGTCCAATACATATGCACAATTGATCCAATTAAGCACTATTTTTTGTAGCTACTAGATATGAAGTGGATAATTATTCATACCTTCAGAATTTTTTAGTGAGCTTTTAATTAGTATGTATGATATAACAGTTATTGGATCTATAAAGACTATGGTGCTCTTCCGCTTGCATAACTGTTTTTTTTTTCGTTTTTTCTACACAATATGCCATAGCAAATATACTATTCTTAAAACGTGAGAGTGCTCCCGCTCTTACGAGTGTAACGATGTAGATAAATGTCGATACAAGATCGAAAGCCCTCTCACCAGGATTATTATTGTCGAGAATGACTTCCATGACTCGTCCTTCGCGAAGGTAAGAATCATTCAAAGTGAGACTCATAATAAATATCATTTGAGAAAGTTCATTCGACAAATGGTCTATCAGCTAAAAAGAAATGCAGAAAGAATTTGACAAGATATTTTTCTATTTTAAATAGCTGGTTTTGATGTTAACTCCGCTGTTTTGCGATGATCATGCTATGTTAGGGTAGTCGGTGCCATTTAAAACTCCAGTGAACGTTGTTGGGATTGTTTAAATTTCTTTTTATAGATATTTTCAGTATTTTTTTGGGGTCTGCGAATTATATGAGAATTCTTTTTTGTTACAACTTTGTTAAACCCTGCCAAATGCTCTTCAATTACCAGAAAAAATACTATAAACTTCAATGAGATGTTTTCCTCATCACAACGTTTTTGAAATTGCTCTAAAACCCTAATAATTTTAGTTCTGTGAAATCTATGAACCCTGTTTATTTTTGTTCTCTTAACTTTTTATTTTGCTAATTTTGAGCTTAAATGCGGGATAGAGTATCTTTTCTGTCAAAGTAATTGGGGAATGAGGCATGTATTTTACCCAATTTCAATGACGTTGACATGTCTTTCTTCTAGGGGTTTTATATATTGGGCTGCACTTGAATGCATGCTGTCTTTATTACTCGAGGCCATCCTATTCAAACACTTACATTCTAATTAGTGAGGTATTGCAGCATATATTTGTTTTTTGTTTTGTATTTCACCTCTTTCTTAAATGAAGCCTAGCTAATTTGTCTAAGCCTGACAAGTCTATACTCCCTGCATAAACTCTAAAAACGTAGAAATTGTATGAGTTTTATCCTTCTCTGTTTTTATGCTTCTAGCCTGTGAATCCAATAGCCAGATAAAACTAAAAGGGAAAATAATTGGTCAAGCATTTTAATTTTGCAGTGAAAGCTTGTTTAAACTCTAAGCATTTAATTAATCATGATCCTCTAGATATTGTTAGACTATACTTTTTCTTTTGGTCTTTGAAGCAACTGGGGCTGGAAGATCTATTTATCAACTCAAGTAGTTGAGTTTATCTATTTATCAACTCAAGTAGTTGAGTTTGACAGTATTTTAAACAACAAAATGTGTTAGTTTTCGCTTAGATATAGGGCATTGTTCTTTTAATAGATGCAACTATTGTGCCAAAATTTATGCGGTTCTTTCACAGACCCAGTTGGAGTAGGCCTACTTGATCATAGCAACATTATTACATGGATCATGCACAGTGAGGGCTTGAATCCAGGTCACCATCATGGAAATCACTTGGCTTTACCACTAGACAATGGTCTGGTGGACAGCTTATATATGTTATGCAGTTGCCTCTCTCCACATCCCTCAATCTTGCAGCTAAAACACTTTATACCCCACTTATTGGGTTAGCCATAAAAAGTATTACACTGCTACTTTATTTCCCATGCTATCAAGCATATAGCTTGTGAATACAGCAACTTCATTAACACTCCTACCACCAACTTAAAAAGGAAACAAAAAAAAGCAAGAAGGTTTGATCAGATAAAACATTTTTCCTTTGCAAGTACTTCTCTATTTAATACTAAGCAGTAGCTCATAGAGTTCTAGAAACTACTAATTATCCTTATATTGTTTTTAGACAGGCAAAGGATTGTAATTTATTCTATGCATGGGGCAAGCCTCTCAAAACATAGTAGTCATAGCAGATTGTGATTGGAGCCATAATGCAGGCCTTTCATATCATCTTAAACTACCTAATTTCTATCATTAACCCTTCCAAGTTGGCTTTCTGTACTAACTTTTTCTTATGGACTGTAGATGGCATCATTATCTAGTTCAGCTGTCTCCAACGTCATTGCGCACATCACTTGAGGATTTCACTTAACAAACTGAGGGTATGCTCCCACCAGTTATTCAATCAGACTGGTATCATGTCTTGTGGGGTGAGAGGATCGATCATCTCTGCCCCCTTCAGGAGACTGAGATTGAACAACATCTCATTTTTATGTGTCATTTATACCATGAGATCTAGGGGAAACACAATTTTCTGGAGAAATTCGAAAGGCTCTTTACCCACCTTTTCTCAGTACCCTGATCAGACATGACTCCCTTGTACTTTGAGAGGTTAGATGTAGGTCCTTTAGGCTTTCTGGGCACCCTAGAGTTGTCATGCTGTGTGCTTTGTTGAGCCCACTACAAGCATTGGAGGCATTGAATTCCTCTTGAATATAGCCGATTCTCCTAGACAGAGAGAGATTAGTGAGATGATGCTCATTATTGGCATTTGCTTATTACTTCTAGAATGCCTTAATTCCTTCAGTCCTCATTCCAAGATGAGCGGATGTACTTCATTTCAGCATAAAGGGTTGCCTTCTTGTCCACAATCTAGCATACAGGGACAAATTTACATTTCAAGTTTTTTCTCTATAACCATAGTTTTATGATTCTTGGATGTTAGAAGAGGCTCTAGGAGGAGTTCTTAGATTCTTGGGGATGCCCATTCTGGCCCTTCCCCTGCCCCAGCAATGGTCCTTTTTTTAATTTTTGCCTTCTGTAGTGATATATGATGACATCGTTGGTCCTTTTGTTCCGAGTCTTACTGCAGACATGCTTCAGTGCTGGTCTCCTTTCATGGTCTACTGCTTATTCTACATTAGCCCCATGTTTCTCTGATGAGTCTTTCCCTGACAATGCTGTTTGTATTCATGAGAATAAATTGGCAAACGAAAAGATAAAGCTTCTTCTCAATTAATTGGGAAAAAAACAGGTTAGGGTTAGGGTAAGGATTAGAAAAAATCACTGCAAAAATCAGAAAAAACCCAGAAAAAATCTGAAAAAACATGATTTTCCAAAAAATTGAAAATTCACCACCCAAAAGTTTGAAAAAAAATTCTATGTTACACGGGGATGCGTCCCCTGCCCCAAAATCCCCCGTCCCTGTCCCCTGCTGTCCCGGGGATGGGGGGACGCAAAGGGGACATCCCTGCTGTCCCCGAAAATACGAAATCCATCGGAAACGCCAGGAAACGTTTCCTTCGCTTTAGGGATGTTTTCCCGTCCCCAATACGGATTGGGGACGGATTGGGGATGTTTCCCTACCCCCAATACAAATTGGGGACGGATTGGGGACGGTTCCCTGTACCGGGGATGGCTATGTTGGTTGAAAATTTTGTACCTTGAGGATATGCAAAATTATGGTTTCAGCCACAGTGTGAGATAAACTCTCCTATTTTCAAAGGGAAGGCTCCCCCTTTGCTTTCTGTTTTAACAATTCAGAAATAAACTTTAACTATGAATCTATTCTAAATCTAGGTGAAACTCTGTCTTGTTCTCTTTTTTCACAAAAGACACTTATTCTTTTGTCTTATTTCAGAAAAGAATCACAGCTGAAAGCATAAATGATTTATGAAGTAAACAAATAAAGAAGCAAAGTTTCCATAAAGGCACACAAAATTTTCAACCAACACCCTGCAGGCTGCAAGTCAAAATATATTATAAAACAATTAAAAAATGATTTTTTAAAGGTTTAGTTCCTTCGCGCGAGGCCCACCAACTGTTTAATGTTTCAATTGTTTGGGCTAAAGTCCAAAAAAGACTAAATATTAAATCTTTTAGTTCCACTCTTGCCAAAGGATGATAGTGACTTAGATAGTTTTGAGTCTTTAGATATTCATAGCCTGAATGAGGCTTAATTTCATAGACTGATGTATTTAATATTTTGATTTTCATGTTTGAACTTTGAGACTTCTGGATAAATTTCATATTGAGACATTTGGATATTTCATATTGATAGACCACGGTTTTATTGATGTTTGATACTGCTGTGATAAATTTTATAATGCTTTAATGACATTTCCTATGCTGTTATAGTACTACTCTCACGATTTACTTATTGATATTGTTGTTATCAATTATTAATTTATTGACATATCTATCTCTCTTTCCCTCTCTCTCTCTAATATATTAATAAATTTTGAAAAAATCATATAAATATGTATTTTGTATGTCGCTGTCCCCTGCTGTCCCCTTGTCCCCGTCTGCGACAGGCCGTGAAACATAGAAAAAAATGGGTCAAAGTCTTGGTCAAACCCTGGAAAATAAAAAATCACGATTGTTTTGAAAAAAATGGCACAGAGGCTGAGCATTGATAAATCACGATTGCTCACAGTTTTTTGTTGATTTTGGTAACCATGCTATCAACTGTCTTATGACTTGGGGTTTAACCAATTTAGGTTTACCCCCTCTTGCTTTATTCATTTGTCTATTGTACTTTGTCATGCCGTGCCATCATGACATGTCCCCGCCTTCGTGACATTAAAATAATAAAATACACAATTAAAATATTAACCATTTGGCATCATTATAATTATAATTGTCAAAGACAATATTATCATTATAATTATTGTATAAGAATATAAATACCATAGTTCCACGAGGACGTGTCCCCCCTAAAAAAGTAGACGAATTCGAGACGGGGATGTTTCTGAGACGCGGGGACGCCTAGGAAATGTCCCCTTGCTGTCCCCCTGTTTCGCTGCTGTCCCTTGAATGTTTCCTTTAGAGGAGATTTTTAGGTGTCTTTGAGTCTTCTAGACGTCTCTGAGTTTGCAATGTCCCCCATAAAAAATGTATTAAAAAAATGATTTTTTTTTTTTAAATTTAAAAAGCAAAGAAAGTTAAATTTAAAATTGAAAATTTTAATATTATTTTGTTACCCTAATGAGTTGACTTAAGTCAAAGTCTACTTGTTGTGACCTTTTCACACATCGCCCCATTGCAAATGGGGACCCTCTTGTTTTTGTTTTTTTGGTTTTGCCTTGGCGTTGCAACTGCTTATTACCAGTCTTTTTGCAATGAGGAGTTAGAGTTTCTAAGAGTCATACGAGCCAAGTTGAGATTTTAAGCCCGAATTAGTGTCTAAACACTTCAGATGGACTCAAAAGGCCCCAGGGACGAAGATCGATTGTCATTTCAGTCAATTCTGACATCAACTTTTTAGAGATTTCCCCTCTGGACCCCCTATATTTTAGGGACTTTATTTTTGGCATTTTTGGCTCATGTTGGACTTCCTATTTTTTAGGGGCTATTTTTGGAAAAGTTTCTATTTTTGGCAGGGCTCTTATCTTTAGAAAGTGCCTGGATTTCAAAAAATCAGTCAGAAGTCCCAAAAAACCAATGGAAAATCAATTGAAAATCTGGAAAAATTCATAGAAAAGTCTGAAAAATTATGAAACCCATGGTGAAATCTGAATAAGTATGAAGGCTGGTCTGAAATTAGACATGGCAAAAGGGCTGGAAAGTTCGCCCAGCATGAAGAATGGAGTTGGAAAAGCCATTGGAAAGTCCGCCCTACCTTGAATGAGACATGGAAAGTCAAGTGGAAAGTCCTGCATGAAGTCCGAACTCTTGGTAAAGGAAAATGGCAAGACTTTGAGCAAGTCCGCCCAGCTCTTGATGGCAAAGTGGAAATCTCCTTGGGAAGTCTGACCTCTTAAGAAAGGCATTTGGAGAATTCTTCATGAAGTCTGCCTTGCTTTGGAAAAGCAAGAGGAAAGACCATGAGCAAGTCCACCTAGCTGGGAGAGGTAAATGGAAATTCATTTTCAAAGTCTGCCTAGCCTTGGATAAGTGGAAAGTCCTTTTGCAAGTCCGCCCAACTTGATGGGAGTGAAAAAGCTTAAGAAAGTCTGCCATAGGGTGAGATAGCAATTGGAAGGAGCTTGAGAAAGTCTGCCCAGCTTGAAATGGAAGAATGGAGAGATATAAAGAAAGTCCGCCCAACCTTGAAAGAAGATGAGAAAACTCTCTATCAAGTTCACCTTGCCTTGAGAAAAAAATTGGAAAGACCTCTAGGAAGTCTGCCTAGAGAGAGAAAGGTGAAATAACAAGAAAGAAAGAAAGTCCACCATGGAGAAAAGTAATTGGAAAATATTTCATGAGGTCCGCCATGAATAGAGAGAGAGTATGGTAAATCAACAAGAAGTCTGAATTCAAGAAGAAGAGATGGTGAATTAAAATATGCCCATGCCAAGAAGGAAAATGGAAAATAACTCATCAATTCCACCTGGAAGGAATGGTGAAAAGGTCACCAAGTCCGCTGGAGGTAGATTGGAAAAGAATCAAGCAAGTTCGACTTTAGGAGAAAGAATATGAAAAAATCTTTATAAAGTCAAGCAAGTTCACCAAGAGGAGAAGTAATGAGGAAATGAATAAAATCCTTGACTAAGGATGGAATCCTCCCAACTTACATAAGCCAGATTCATAACTAAAGGAAAATCCACAGGCAAATTTCATTTGAGCACAGAAATGGCCAAAATCTTGGAGGTGTTACAAAGTAGCCAAAATTTGGCTAAGTATGGGAAACACTTCACAGAGAAAATTCCAATTTCCTCCATTGTGGTGAAAGCGCAGATGCATTCTTCTCCAAATTCAAGGCACTTGAAAGAATATCCGGACATCTTGGGGGGATTTCATCTACAATCCCATACCCATTGAAGCAATCAGGAAAGACTTAATAACTTTAAGTCTAAACATGTGCTCCAAGGTGAGACTTCCAATACAAGTGAGCAGAAGAAGCCAAAGTCCCAAAAAGAATCCAGCTAGGAGGAAACAAGCACAAGAGGCAGAGTCATCGGCAAGGAAAATATTCTAAGAAGCACATGGAACAAGACCAACGTGACCAAGGAAGACCTCCAGCACACTGAGGTGGCGCCTCGTCATCTTCCAACCAATCAAATTATTCCAAATTAACATGTAACAACTTTCTATTTTATTTGTTGGTTCATATTTAGCAAAAAGGACAAGTGTCCTCGAATGTAATTTTCTCATTGGTCGAGAAGGAGTTAGTTAGGATAAACCCTAATTAGGGTTTTATTTTGTAATCTCGGCCGTTGATTCTAAATTAATCTTGGCCATTGAATTGTAATTGGGGAGCCTATAAATTGAGCTCACCTCAAGATAAGTAAACATACGACTGCCAAAGTAATAAGTAATGCATGCATTGTTCTGATGGTGATTACTTCTCTTATTTTGGAGTTGGCATGGTTCTTATCCCTCATCATAGTTTAGATTTTATTTCATGTATGTTAGGTGAATGCAAGATTTGATAAATATCGATTTATGGTGAAACTTTTGCTCATACTTTCTTTCAATGGATGATTTTCATTCGATGCGTAAAGTTAGCTTGAGCTTACTTTGTGGATTCTTAACTTCTGTTTGGATAAATATTGTTCGATTTGATGGTAGTTATTCATGACGTGAAAATCATAAGCACATTCCCTTGAAGATTGCACCCACTTTGTGTAGTTGTCCTAAGTGTGGCAAAGCAAAGCGTGGTTATTTGTTTCACCAAGTCAATACCGTCTCTTGAATTCTTAGGAAGTAGATTAGACCTTTTGAACCCTAATCTCTTTTTTCAGTTTGTTTGGTCCAAAACCCAAACAACAGAGCTTCATTGCCTAAACCTTCATTGTGAATTGAACCAGCCTAGCATAAGTCCCTTTGTGTTACCATCATATCACGACGACCATTGAGCTTATCCGCATGTCAATACTTGACATAAGGAACCTTGGAATCGCCATATGATCTTTTCGCAATCTTAGCATACGCGGTGGTTTTTTAAGAGAGGATAGGGTGTCTTTGGGCATTTTATTCTGATATTTGGTGAGTCATAAAACACGCATCAACACTACTATAGTCTATCATTGAAATTTTTCATTTTGTTTTACTTTTCATTTTCTTCTTGTGCGTGTGTATAGTCTGAGACTTGAATGGCTCAGAGACAGTGGATTTGTGAGAGCCAAAGGGTACTGTTGGGCTTTCACATTTTCTGATTTTCTGATTTCATAACTGCTGGGTAGAATACTGAACATGTCTGCAAAATGTGGAAGCATAGGCAAGGCATGTGAACTATTTGATTGAATGCATGATTGCATTCAATCAAACAATTCACATGCCTTGCCTGTGCTTCCACATTTTGCAGATATGTTCTACCAGAGGCAGAGCATTTTAAATTTTAAATTTTTCAATCTTGTGCATATCCTGCAATATTGCAATATTCAATATTGTGCATATCCTACAAGCAACAATATTCAATATTCACCAGTTCAATGAAATCATTGCAATGTGTTTAAACTCTAAACTTTACTTATTCTGTAGGCTTCTACAATTATACATCTTTTTATAACTAATTTTTCAAGTACCATGTGTATTTCAGCGCATCACTCCCTTGCTGTCATCCCCCCAGCGCCCCTAGACTTAGACCCCACGTCCTCGCGTCCCCTGCCATCCCCGAAATTCCGTGGAACACTAATAAATACTAATAATTTAAATATTATAATAAATACTGAAAATATATATATATATATATATTGATAAATCAATAAAATCAATGTATAAGATCAAGAAACATGTAATGTATAACATTATTATAAGTATTGAAAACAAATTGTAAATAATAATTATCATTATAAATAGAGGCGCATAATACTATGGGACATTACAAAATATTACAAATATATATAAATTGGATAAAACAAAGACACAACAGAGATAAATATAATATCAATTTCTCTAAATGCTCATGACCCTTAATATTATCGCCATTCCAGTACTTTGATATGGTTATCCCGTGTCTCCACGCTAATGGAGTGGGAGATTCAATAATATCTTCAAATCTGGAGGCGTATCCAAGCAAGGATTGACCGGTTGTTATTATTGTCCCGTGATAGTCCTCAACCTGTACATAAATCTATTATGTGGAATAGCTACCCACGATAGTTATCTGTTCGGAGAGATGAAACAACTCCGATATCTACCTGTCCCCAACGTCTAGAATAACCATTGAATAAAGAAGGATTGACATTGCTAATAGTGAGAAGACGAGACTTTCATTGATAGCGGTTCTCACCATTAATCCTTTAGTTAGCGATTACTAAACATTTTTAAAGTCATCAACTCCTAACAACAGCATAAGGCAGCGACTATTACATATGAAGCGACTCCTTGAGACTAGTCTAGGGACATGTCCTTTCAGCATATCGGGTATAAGGGATAGTGATTAAGAAGATAGAGTGGAGGAGAAACAGGAAGAGTTCGGGTAAGACAGAAGTGAAGAGACTACAGGGAGGAAGTCCAACAAGCTTGATCAGGTGATATTATTCACTTAGTAATTAATATTTAGCACTTCCAAATATCAGAAGTAGACAATCATTCATATGAATGGATGTTTGAATATACTGTGCATTAGTAATAGCCTACAATCTCTTAATATTTATAATGAACTATCTCTATGACCCGATTGGGCTACCCTCTACACTATGACCAACCTTGGACTGCCTCAAGCCAAATAGTCTGAACTCTAGTATGCATTCCTATTGACAAATAACATAAGGGAAGAATCTGATAATTTCGATCCTCTTTGGGGAAGTCCAATCAGAGTGAAAAGATTTAACCAGCTTCAACTTGTTCTGCTTGAGAACATGAATATTTCCCAAGGCATTAAGTCAACCTACAGCATATAGGGTGCAACTGATGCTAACCACTGCTTGCCGTACTTTGCATTGAGGGTGTGGCAATAAGAAAATGGCTTCTTTTGGAGTGAATGTTGAAGCTACCTGAGAAGAGCCCACTGGTAGGACTCGAAGCGAATCCCTAACCTCTTCCTTGATTAGCCATCAGGCTGTGGATTCATGTTTTATCCTATTAAGCGTTGCTTGCTTCCAACTTATGGTAACAGCCTTAGATATCGAGGAGGATGCTCACCTTAGATATTGAAGAGAATGCTCCTGTTCAGCTTAGCATGGTAGAATCCCCCATTTTCTTAGGATTTTATTGGATATAGCAAATATATGTTGTAAATAAATTTGCTTATGTCTTCAAACCTCCTTTAAGCATCATTTACCAGTTACTCTGTTGACCAATGATGATTATTTTTCAATTGCTGGAATAAGCATCATTGATATTGTGCTATTCATTGGTACTTTTTAATCGATAGGGACCACTAGATGCTTCATTTATTAGTGTAGTCATTTCAAAAGGGATTAGAACCTCTTCAAAATATTACCAAGTATGATTTTCTCGTAATATATTGGATTCTGAAGAAGCTGTGGCAAATATATTCTGGAGTCTGTAGAAGCAAACATCTGTTATTTGCTACCTAATATTTTACCATATTTTGTTGAATAATGCAAGACATGTTAGCATGTTACTGAAAATGCTGGTTTCCTGCTTTTAAAAAATATATGCGATTTAGTTCCTTCTAGAATTGAATATTCTTTTGAACAATGGTAGACATGCAGGAATATACAACTTTTATAGATTAAAATCTTTGACAATTGTTCATGTTTGGTTCAAAGTCTGCAGATTTTTAAGTGAATTCCCATTGTGTCCTAAGTTTTCAGTAGGCTCTTGGTAGCCAAGCTTTGTGTCCGGTAGATATTCTTAGATCTACTCATTAACTATGTCACAGGCAGCTAAGCTCCATCTTTTTGTTTGCTAGCTTGTACATTTCAGAAGAGGTTACAAATTTGTTTCATAATCACCTAATGGCTAATAACCTTCTGAGACTGTACAAGGTCATGTGCAGGTGCTAGGAGACAAAAAATGAAGCTCCCACATCATGGAATCTGTCTGTTGCTGGTACACTGGCTTTTGTGGGAATTGAGTTTGGTCTTCTTCCTTCACTGAAATATATTGGTTATCTGGATCTGCACAGTGTTGGATGAATCTAGAGACCTCCTGATGCACATTTTTATCTGCTATGATTTATTTTTCTTGTAGTTCTTTTGAAGAGCTTGGGTAGCCATGCTTGTTGTTGCTAGCCAGAGGAAGAAAGCTGGGCAAACTGCCATTTTTACATATAAGTTGTCCAAATATATCTCTTCCCCAATTCACTCTCTGGTTATTTTGAAAAAGTTTGCTGAAGTTCTACATATAAATTCTTATGGTCAGAGTGGGGTTACTTACGCCAACTTGTCATCATCCTTGGGCAGCTATCAGTATTTGTATAGTTTTACAAGCATTTCTTGTCCCTTGACCTTAAATCATTCTAGCACAACTAACTTTGGCTTCTCTCACGAACGATATAATTGCAATCTTGGATTTACTCTTAATGGATTGATCTATTTTAGCCCTTCATGGCAATATGTAGCTTCTGCAAGGTCTCTTACAATTTTGAGGCAAGCTCGCAATCCAGCAGCGTTGGCTGAGGAATTGGAAAATGCTCTGGAGGATCACAGGATTGAAGATGCTTGGAAGGGCTATGAGCATTACAAGCAATTAGAGGGGTTTCCAAGAAAGTCTCTTTTAAATAGGTTGATCTGTGTATTGACAAACTCTGGAGATCTAGAATGGCTTGATAAAGCTTATTCTTTAGTCCTCATAGTTATTGAGGAAAAGAAGTGGGAGCTACTGGACCGTGATTCTTTAATACTTCTATGTCAGAGCCTTGCAAGAGAAGAAATGCCTATTCCAGCATCCACTATTCTGAGAACAATGGTAGACATGCAGGAATATCCATCTGTGAATATGTGGAGTGGTGTGATAGCAGACATGTCTAAGACAGAAAATGGTGCATATCTAGCAGTGGAACTAGTTATTGAAATGTGTTATTTCTTCAAAGATGGAAGGTTGGATCCACGGAAGAGAAAAAATGCTCCATTGCTTTCCATGAAACCAAACACTGCAGCTTTTAACATTGCCCTGAATGCTTCTCTGGGATTTGGGATGGCCAAAAAAGCTGAGAAGCTTTTACAGCTGATGCCACGAGTAGGCGTTAAACCTGATGCCACTTCTTTGACTATAATGATTGATATCTATGAGAAAAATGGTCGCAGAGATGAGTTGATAAAACTAAAGAGGCATATTGATGAAACTCCTGGAATGCTTGATCATCAATATCAACAATTTTACAGTAGCCTCCTGATGTCCCACCTGAACTTTGGTGATCTGGATGCTGCCTCTGATGTTATATTGGGAATGTTAAAACGGGCAAAGGCAGCTCGGAGCTCTCTAGCTGCTGCCAAGTCAGTATTGTCAGCTGTAGAGATGAATCTACAGAGGCCTAGTACAGAGGTGCATAATGCAGTTCAGGTTCAAGATGATAAGCTACAAGAGAAATCTTCAGCCTGCATCATGCTTGATGATGCTTCTAGGCTGTTAGAAGGATCTATAGAATCTAGAAAAATACACAGTTATTCCATGATCAGTTCTGGGGCTGAGAAGTTGCATATGCAATCCACAGTAGAAGTTAGGAGTTGTGGAGAGATTGTTAGTCTAGAAAATCGTATGCTTATTCCAAATGAGAAAGCCTATGCAAAACTGGTGAAGGGGTACTTGGAAGTGGACAGGGTTTCTGACTTGGCTGATTTTCTCATCAAAGTACATCGGGAGGAGGGCCCTGTCTCCACAGAAAATTCTCCTAGTGCTCAGGTGATTGATGCTTGTATTGCATTGGGTTGGATAGACAAGGCACATGATATTCTTGATGAAGTAACTGCAGCTGAAGTTCCAGTAGGAGCTGGGGTTTACTCTTCACTCCTGAAAGGTTACTGTAAAGCACGACGCCCTACAGAGGCTGCTATACTTCTCAAGGAAGTCAGGAAGGCAGGACTTCAGCTTGATGCCAGCTGCTATGATGATCTAATTGAGTTACGTGTGTCAGACAGGGACCTGCATGGTGCTCTGGATCTCTTCACAGAGATGAAAGAAGCAAATATCTCATCATCGACAAATAACTATCAGTCACTGACAGAATTTGCAAATCAAAGTAATACAAATTTGAGGGTCCATTTGCTAGAGGAAATAAAAGATGATCGAGCAGATGCTGTTGGTGTGCATGAATGGAATTCTGTCATAGACTTCTTCTGCAAGAAACAGCTAATGCATGATGCAGTGAAGGCTCTCAAGAAGATGAAAAATCTGGGGTATCAGCCTAATTCAGAGACATTTTATTCTTTGGTACATGGTTACTACACTGCAGGAGGCAAGTATGAAGAGATAATAATGCTGTGGGCAGTTATGAAGAAGATGGCATCTAAAGTTTCAAAATCTGGAGTAAAGCCTTTACAGTTTGATCAAGAACTTCTTGACAATATTTTGTATGTGTTTGTCAGAGGGGGCTTTTTTGAAAGAGCTCTTGAAGTGATTTCTATTATGGAGCAGGAGAATATGTTTATAGACAAAGTTAAGTACAGACAGGTTTATTTGAAGTACCATAGAAACCTTTCTACAAATAAGAAAACTCGCAAAGTACAAACGGAAGTGCAATTTACAAAAAGAGAACAAGCGATGGCTTATAAAAGATGGGCAGGCTTAGATTAAAATATCTTCATATATTATTCAGACCTTTCATGGTTTCAAGCCCAAGGGTGAGTACCACATCAGTGGAATTGATCAAAAGGAGAGAGCCCTTCAACTTCATAGGGAGTTTGAGCATGTTGGTGTAATGTGAGTTGCCTTAATACTTTGACAGTTCCGATGGGCATTTGGAGGAGCTAAATCATTTCAAATCACAAACACTGTTACCCTTTAGGAAGCCCAGAGAATTTGAATATGATCTAGGAGGGACGAATGGGCTATGGATTAATTGAAGAATATCTAGAATCTATTTATCCATCTTCCTTCAAAACCTATGGATTGAGGGTTTGAACATTCATATGCTCGAAACTTTTGCATGGTGTCTACTGAGATTTATGAGTGAACTGGGAAAATCCATTTTACTTTTGTGACCTGATTTGTAAATCATATTTTGTTTCTCAATTATTGCACTAAATTCATCTTTATGAAAATGAGAAATTTCACCATGTAATAGGCACAGTTTCAATCAATATATCTCTTTCTTTGAGATTAGGGAAAGAATTTCCAGCCATGGTCATTGGTGTCTACTACATGGAAGCTCTGGTTGGTCTCTACACATGCGAAGTCTACTATCTCATATGATTAATTTTGCCAAGTGAAATAATTTTCCAAATGGAAATTTTTTTTACGGCACTAGCATTCAATGAAAAATTGAACTCCCTTATTAATTGAGCCTCGCAGAAAGATGCTGCCATTTATTATCTCCAGACAACTAAAATAACTGAATCATACATTCTGGGAGATCGATCATCAAGCATGAGTGCCATACTTATTTATTTTATCTAGGTCTATCAAGCTGATGAGGAACAAGCTTGGATAGCATATATATGCTAAATGATATATTTTCAAGTTTTTTATTTGCAAATTTGAAATTATTGACTTATCCACATCTTGATTGTGCAAAATCAGTCCCTTTTTAATTGAAAGGTAAGAGCATTTACTCGGAGATCACTTCAAGGCCCAAAGTTTGCACGCATTTGTAAAAAAGCCTTTTCTATTAATCCAACAATATAGTTAAAAAAAGGGTTAGATGACCACCTGATATATCGGGTTTGCTAAAATGATGCAAGTGGCAACTCTTAGGTTGTAATTTTTTTTATATAAAGACTCATCAGACAAGGGAGTTCTCAATCCTGTACATTAAATACATGTAAAATTGAAGGCAGACTGTCCTGCCCCCCGATCCCGCATAAGGAACTAAAACAGACGCTGCCCGAGAAAACTTTAAAAAAAGGCAGCGATTCCCAAATGATAAGGCAGCGATTCCCAAATGATAAGGCAGCGCCTACATAACGAAGGCTTTAACTAATTAAAAATAGCAATTAAAAAAGTCAAGGGCAGCGATTAAGGGAAGCGGGGCTTAAATTTGATGGCCGTATGACTGTATTTAGAGATTTTTGCCGTAAAATACAATCAAAATTTTAAGAAGATTGTATCAGATGAAAGGAGAGATTTTGGATAGACTGTCAAAATTTATATAGAATTATAATGATATATATCTTTGATTTATATATAATTTTACTTACACCAAGGTATATCATAGTGTTTTAAGGGCACCTTTGAATAGATAACCGCCATTAAAAAATTTGTTGACAGGCAAGGCCGACTATCAAATTTAAGCCCTGAAGGGAAGAGTGCATATGATTATTTCTAATTAAATTTAAAACTTACACTAATCATGCTATATATATATACATGATCATGTATAATGATGCTTGCAGTAGTTATTGATCTTTATAAGTAATCATGATTCTTTCTTTATTATGATTATAGATAATAGATTCGTACAATAAACTATTTTGAATTTAGAGAAATAATTGCAAAACAGGAAGGCTGATCAATCTTCTGAGTTCACGAGAGGTGAAGGCTTGACATACCCAACCATCAAGTTAGTCACCCATAGGGGGCTAAGCCTCGTGAGCTGGGAGGCATAGGTGTGCTCCCGGGCTTGGTGGAAGGGAGGTAGTTTTCATGCTTTTGTCAAGCTTGTCTCCCATAGGGGGTTAAGCCTTGTGGGCTAGGAGGCTTATTAGTGGTCTTGAATTTGATCAAGGAGGATGATCAACCTCCAAGGTGGATTGAGGGATGTAAGGGCGACCCACCTTCGATGCTCTTGTAGTACAAGGGTGACCAACCTTGAAACTACAATTTGCAAACATTTCAACAAATTCCTAATAAGATTATTATGGGAATCCATATTGGAATGACTATTGTATGAATTATAATTTTGATGTGACTAATGTGTATGGATATAATGATGTTTACAAATTATATATATATATATGAGCTAATGCCAATTTCTAGTGACTAGTATTGTGTGGAAGACCTAAACCAAGATCTATATATATGAGCTAATGCCAATTTCTAGTGACTAGTATTGTGTGGAAGACCTAAACCAAGATCTATATCTTATATAGGGCATTTCAATTGGTGAATTTTTAATCTTAAATATATTACATTTCTTATTTTGATTCAAATTGTGGTTTTAGGGCAAAATCTAGGAATATCCCAAATAGAAGACGTTATAATTAGCATCAGAGCCTTAATCCTGCCAGCCTGTGGGACAAACCTACTTTAATTGCTAGTCAACTAGGATTAATTACTCAACCCTCTTAAGTAAATCAAAAATAAAATTAAGTAGGCCAACATTGTATTTCTATATGTGTGCCTTTCACATGTATGCTTCATGTCATACATGTATTTATGTGAATGCTTCGTGTCTTATGTGTATACTTTGTGTCATGTATATTTATGTGTTTGCTTCATGTCTGATGTGTTTTCAATAGGTTTACTCCATGTGTGTTTATGATTACTTAATGCTTAACAATTATGAAAATGGCATATCTATCTAGACTCCTTAAGAGCTTTATAATACATACTACTATAAAATTTGTTAAATGCTTCTTGGGTTGAAAAAGTTATTTTGATGTATTTTTGGCCATAATAAAGAAAATAAAATTGGACAACACACGAGGATAGATTAGGGCAAGTCTAACATTCTAAAAGGCATGCGAAAGGGGATCTAAATACTTTTTATAAAAGAGAATCTATTCTCAGGATGAATATACCAATTGGTGGTAGTTAGGAGAGATATATTTGAATTTTACATAGACCCTCCTAACTCTTCTCACAACAACGATGATGTAGTGAGATAGATGGAACCTTGTATATCATCCCTTATGAACTGCCTATTGTAGATAATGGATAGCAACCTTAGCAAAGGAATTTTGGCAATGCATTTCCTTAAGAATGATATGAATCCAAGAGTAGATAGTTCATAAAAGAGAAATTGGAGACATCACATTCTTCCAAATTCCAGTTGGGATCATAGAAGAAAGGTATCTGTTAGAAGTTTCAATTATAAGTTGGGAAACATTGCCATGGGATAAGTATTCATGACATATGACCCTTATTAACATTAGAAAGGCCTATAATAGTATTGAATGACCCTCCGTTGAAATAATTTGAAGGTGTTTGGTTTTGACAACAAGTTTATTAGATTGGTATTAGGTGTTGATTGATTAGGGTTACTATCTTGCATCATCCTTAATTTTTTATGGCAACAAAGGTAGTTCATTACTTGTTAAGACACTCCTCCCTTGCCCTTTTAGTTAGACAATTGAGTTTTCAAAATTAAAAAGCCTTACTTAAATCCAATTTGTTGTTGAAATTGCAATTTTCTTTGTGCTAGAGGAAGGTAACTGGTGCAGGAGCACCAACCAAAATTCAAGCATATTTTTGATGCATTGGTTTTTAATCTTTTTGTTTTGTTATGTAAGGTCTCAAACACCTTTGATAATGTGTAAGGGGACCTTTTTAGAGCTTAGGTTCAAATTTGAATAAGTTGGGAATCATTGTGTTATTGATTCCTAGGGTTTTGATTAGGTTTGCAAAACACAGTGTGTTTTCAAACACACATTTTTTCTTTTTTTTTTGAGCTCGAAATAGCAAACCTAACTGATTTTCCCGGGATGCAAAAGAATGCTCTCGACTTGTTGAGAGTGTGGGGAGTTTTTGGAAATGGCAGTTGTGATGAAAATAAGCAAGAAGTAGTAATATTATTGTGAACAAATCTGTTTTCTCTGTGTTTACTGGCGTGATAGTAAATAGAAGAATGGATTAAATCTTTTATTGAATTTAGAGCATGTAAAGCAACATTTTTTAGTTATGTTTTGGTGTCTTTTATTGGTCTTTCCATCGCTCTCTGTTCTCTGTATAATCTGTGTTTTTCTTTAATTCTGTTTTGGACTGGTAAAAAGAATCAGAAAAATGGAGTCTTTAGGTTGTTTCTGATCGCACCAGGCAGTATGGACATAGAGGAGACAATCCTAAACTCCAAGCATGTAAATAGTGTATATATGGTAGACATTAGAGTTTTTTTGGCAAGTTGGAAGACTGTTTCTAGGCGAGTTTGGGAACCCGGCTAGAAAAGACAGTCAAGAGGGTAATAGAAACCCCAACGTACCAGGGGTGTGCAATATTACTATCTAATGCGCATTGTGAATGTAGACAGGTTAAAGAAGGTGTGGAGTGGTAAATAGAAGGTTCTTCAATGTTTTTTTGGTCAGAAAAGACGGAATAGACCAAGGAAAGATATTAAGAAACCCTAGTTTACCCTTAGGTTGGATTGTTCCCCTGTATGGGTAGAAAAGGCACCAATTTCCACAGAAGCTGTCAGAGCTTGGAAAAAGAGCCACAAAATCAATAGAAAGATTGGCACAATTAGTGGAAAGAGAAGAGTTCTAACCTGTCCTTTGTATTGTGAGGGCTAAAAAGGGGCTTGAGGCTTGTAACACTGCCCAAGAACCTAGAACTGAGTTTTAGGAAAACGATGGAAAACTGAAGCTTGGAGTTTGTTGAAGCACAGGAAAAGATGACTTTGGAGGCCTTGGAAAGTGCCACACACCCCTGCAACAAGGTTGGGCAGAATGGAAGATTGACTGGTCTTTAGAGGAATAAGGGCTAGTTGGTGCATGTGGAGAAAGAGCATCAAGTAATGCTTTGTAGCAGCAAATTTATAATGATAGCAGGGTTGCTAAAGTAAACCAGGTGTGCCTAAAAAAAAACAGAGGACCTATAGGTTGTAGGGTGAATGAACTAGCACCTTAAGGAGTTCTTAAGACAAAGACTCAAGCATTGAGATTGTGTTTTCTCAATCAACCCTGGTTCTATCAGTAACCTATGCAACTTAATCATAAATTCCTTGTGTACCGCTATGCCTCAACATTCAGATAAAATTAATAGATTTCATAATTTTGGATAGCTTGACATCCTTGGTATAGGATTCAACATGATACAGATTCCGGGATCCTTCAATAATAATATGCTATAATAAACACAATAATGAACAAACATTTTAGCACAAAGAAATATAGAGTTAATCCCTAAATGACACTTATAATATATCTTACTTCCCAAATTCATAATAAAGGAAGAATCATGATTACTTATAAGGAACAACAATTTCTAGTGACTAGTATTGTGTACAAGACCTAAACCAAGATTTATATCTTATAAAGGGCATTTCAATTGGTAAATTTATAATCTTAAATGTACTATATTTGTTATTTTGATTCTAATTGTGATTTTAAGGTAAATCTAAGAAATATCCCAAATAGGGGACATTACACAAGCTAAATTATGCTTCAAGTCTCTCGTATCATACACTGGCATTTTTTTTTGCAACTTTGACTACTAATGTGTTTATGTTGCAAACCAAATCTTTGGTTGATGTTTATTGGTTGGGGAGTGTGAGTGGGAAAGGCTCCCATGTTGAGATTCTCAAATTCCACATGCATCATCACCTGTTACCAATAGGCCTCATGCTTGGATTATGATAAGGTCTCACAAATTTGGAAGTTGAATCAAGGTACTCTTGGAGGGAAGCCATTGAAAGGAATAAGGGCATCCGACCCTTTAATGACAATTGTGCAATAAAATATCAAATTACTTTGTAATTACAACCCTTGCAAGGGTGACATTGAATCCACAAAAAACGTGTTGTATCAATTCCCATCAATTGTTGGACTATTAGGGTTCCAATCTCAACTATTATAGTATACTTTGGGCTTGCAATGTGCATTGTAAAGTCAACAAGATAAAGGCAGAGCAAAACTTCTATTCTTACTTTCTAGAGCATGTGCAATGATATCATTAACAAGACACTTATGCCTCTCTAGCATTGGCAACAATCTACTTGCCCAATTCTAACTTGAATTATGAATTATTAATGGTTGGGTGTAGGTGAACAAGTGTCAAAGTTGTGGCTCCTCTCCAATCATGTTTGACAATAGATCTATCTATTCCAATGGCAAGTATTTTTTGTTTGAGAAGTTATATTGGCAAGTGAGATTTTGGAGAAAACACCAAGGGATAGACCCACAAGGAAAAATTGGGTACTCTTTAGACTTGCTTACTTGGGACTGACAATTGTTACTTTCAACAAAGGAATTTTTTTATGATTGCCACCTGTCATATGGTTAGCATGAATGATTAAATAACAACATAATTGAACTAAAATCAAATGATATTAAGATCAAACAAGGCCACACTCAATGAAATTCATTTGTAAAGCATTCAAATTGATTAATCTAAAGAATTGAACTAAATCAAAGCAATTTAATCAAAATGAAAGTACAAAATCTCAATCCCATTGTGGATTGATGCATAATTGTGATGTAGATTTCTCGGTTTTATGCATTATCTATGTTGCAAAAGCTTTGACGAGAGGGTTGATTCACAAGGTAGTCTCTAAAATGCTCAAGAAATGAGTTAAGAATTTTAGAGAGTAAGGATGCCTATGAGGATTGTGAATGATTTGATGTTAAAAGGCTAGGTATTTATAGATTTTGGGAATTATGATCAATGGTCAAGATTGAAAATGGTTATCAATGAATGAGAGGGAATTAAGGAGGCGAATGTGGATCAATGATTAAATCAATGAATAATCCATGAAGGTGTGGGTCAAGTATTAAATTAATAGTTCATAATCTATGAGATCTCAAAAAAATCCCTTATTTCATGGAAATATGTTGGAGATATTTTGAATTGGAGGGAAGAATTTGAATTTGAAAAGAGAATATTCTTTAGGGAATATTATTTGTGCATGTTGGATGATTGGATGAAAATTAGTTAATTAAACAATTTATGAAAATTCATTTAATTGTGCAAGTTGAAAGAATTAAGAATTTTAATTAAATAATTAGGAATTATTTAATCAAGAGGAATTATTAGTGTGAAAATGATGAATTAATCAAATAACCTTAATTATTCGACTAATAGGAGAATAAAGTAAATCTTACTAAATAATTGAGAATTATTTAATTAAATGAAGGAATTAGGTGATAATTGAGGGAAATGGTGTTATTAAGTTAAATCAAGATGTGTGATATAGTTAGGACATTTTTAGCTGTCTACATTCTGTCCCTCTTTGAAGTAAGGTACTTGTTGCATTGTCTTAAAGAATTGATGCTACTCGATTTTTTTAATTTTTACTTGATGCCTCATTGTGCCCCAATAGGCAAAGGAATACTGGTATGCTGCCCCCTTGAGAGATTGATAAAAAAAAATAAATTTGGGTCGAGATTATGACAAGGTTATGGTAGTAGTTTTGTTGAGAAGATGACAAAAAATAAGCACTAGGAATCTTAGATTTTCGATGTAGATAGATTTCATGATGTGTACACACTCATCGACTATGGATAGCCCCATGTATATTTTTATGCATATCACACACATTTGATATGTATCATGACAACCATTTTTTTCATGATAAATGAGATGAGATGTGTGAGCAACGTTATTTTTACCTATCCTAAATGATGCAAAACAAAAAGATGCAAAGGAGAAAAACAACACTTCAACACCTCAATGATTAGCCTAAGTTGAACTCAAACAAAGAAAGACAAAACAATGATTATACCTTGTATGAGTTGATCTTCTTGGTTG
Source organism: Sequoia sempervirens (assembly GCA_007258455.2). Classification (NCBI taxonomy): domain Eukaryota; kingdom Viridiplantae; phylum Streptophyta; class Pinopsida; order Cupressales; family Cupressaceae; genus Sequoia; species Sequoia sempervirens. The sequence continues at coordinate 492,449,040 of VDFB02193867.1, read as the reverse complement.
GCCATTTGATGTAGCTTGAATGTGTGCTCCTTGATGGCAAATACGATAAAAATTGATGCAAAATGGTGAGAATGGAATGGGGATTCAAATGATGAAGTTGGGTATTTGGATTGATGAATGCAAAATGGGAGCTTGGTGAGTGCAATAATGGAGGTTGTGAATGCAATAATTCTTGAGAGCTTGAAAGTTAGAGAGCTTGAATGCTTAAGCTTGAATGTGATGAATGAATGAATTGAGAGAATATTCCATTTCAAGGGAAGAATCTTTAGAGAATTGAATGGTCAAGATTTTTCCAACATGGACAAGATGAAGGGTTGTGGTGAGTTGAGGACTCACAAGCCTTCACATTTTTCCATGTGGAAGAGGATGTGTCACAAAGACAGGTGAGATGGAAAGAGGACATGCAAGGTGGAGTTACTTGCAAGTACCTTGGGTTAGGGGAAGATCTCCATAAAAAGGAAGTTCTTGTCCCCATATGAGGGTGATGGTGACAAGTGAGGAATTTTAGAAAGTCCTCTCTTATCACCATGGGGATGAGAGAAGTTGTTGGGGGAATAAATGTGAATTTTGGAAGGGAAAAGTGGTTGGGAGAATAAATGTGAATTTTAAATTCACATGATAAGAAGTACCTTATGGATAAAACAATGTCCCTATAAAGGAATCCCTTGTCCCATGTGACTGATATGACAAGTGAGAGAATTTAAAATTTCTCAACAACTTGCATGGGGAAGAGAAATGCATTGAATGAATAAATGTGAATTTAAAATTCACATGGGGAAGAGGTCAAGATTCAAAAAAGAAAACACTAATAAAAGGTTGACTTGGAGGACATGCCAAAGATGGCATGTGATTAGATTAAGGTTGTGCAAACAAATGATTAAAAAGATCAATGAGGGATTAAAGACAAGTGGACAAATATGGAGGATGTGACATTAATCCCGATTAAAGGTGTGCACATCCTAATCATAGATTAATTAGACTAATCCAGATTAGAAGAAGGTTATGGAGGATGCGACAAGGAGAGAGAAAAAAAATAATTTAAAATTGATTTAAATTCAAAAAGGTTAAATGACTAAATTAAATAAATTGATATATTTATTTAATTTAGAGAGGAGAGAATGAAAGGTAAGTATTTAATTGTTAAATTAAATACTTTAGGGACCTTAGGCAAAGGGGAAATATTAATTAAATAAATCATTTAATTAATATTGATGGAATAGATGGATAAGGGAGATAGATTTGACCATATGGGAGTGGTCAAATTTGGATGTTTACAAGATGATTTTGATGCAACCATGATATTATGTTATTATATGCATTGATTTTCTATTATGTATGATGTATGCTATGATTATGGATGCAGATGTGTTGTATATTTCATGTTTCCATAATGTGATGATGCATGCAGATAATGATTTGTGGATGTAGGATGGGATGCATATATATTTTTTGTCATTTCATGATAGTTGGATAGAAATGTTAGTATGATAGAGATAGAAGAATGAGATAGAATGGGATGATTACATAGAATGATTAGAATGGAATAAAATAAGCTAATGTTGATCAGGATACCACTAAATCTATGATTATTCTGAGATTATATTAGATATGTGATGAGATAGGATAGATGCTTTTTCTTTTTCTTTTGGAATATTATGCTTAGTTTCATCATAGAAATCCTTATTTAATGTAGTGAATAGTCACGATGCACCAAGCTATGACAAGAAAAACCATATCCCTATTCACGACCCCACAAATTGTAATCCTATACACAGGTTGACAAGCAAAACCAGATTGCTATTCATGACCCATTTGACCATTCATTAATTAACTAGATTGAGCATTTAAGGAATAAACATGACATTATGATAGTAATTAAATGCAAGTGTCCCTTCACAAACAATGATAGGAAGGAGATATGAAGGGAATTGAACTACATTAGAAATCAATCATCATGCACAACAAACTCCTCTCAAGTAGGATCAATTAAATGATAATATTAATATAAATTAATTATCCTTTAATAGAGGGTTACAATTAGTTAACTAACCAACTAAAAGACATGTCTTTAATGAAAGGACATGACCATTTGCCCCATTGTGGGTATAAAAGGTAAAACATTTCAAGGTAGGAAAGCATAAATCAGAGAAGAGATAAATTCAGACTAGTGATCATCTATAGAGATAAATCAATAAAAAGGAAACAGAGGTCTGCAAACTCTAAGTTGGAAATAATTAATTAACTAACCAACTAAAAGACATGTCTTTAATGAAAGGACATGACCATTTGCCCCATTGTGGGTATAAAAGGTAAAACATTTCAAGGTAGGAAAGCATAAATCAGAGAAGAGATAAATTCAGACTAGTGATCATCTATAGAGATAAATCAATAAAAAGGAAACAGAGGTCTGCAAACTCTAAGTTGGAAATAATTAATTAATTGGCATATGCACAATAACTTGTTTTCTTGATTCGGTTGTATGAAAAATGATTTACAATAATGTAGTTGCAATACAATTTAATAAAAGTGATTGTGATTGTTTAATTAGATATTTGAGGTACTAATGATACATTGTTGTTATGACTACTTTCTTGTATCGGTAAATATTGGATTAATAATTGTTGTCATATGTGTTGAATGTTTTAGCCATATAGAGGAGATTGAGATTACAAGAGGGGTACGGGGATGGGACACTCTCCTAGGTATGCCACCTTGAGATGGGGACTAGGTAGTCCGGAGATAGGGAGCATGTAGTCTTGAGATGGGGACTAAGTAGTCCCAAGGAGGCCAAGGGGGTATAGAGGGTATTGCACTTTGGGCTTAGGAGAGATGGGATTTTGGGGCACCTTTTGTAACCTCACCCCTCAATCATGGTGAATTACAACAAGAAGTCCAATCATAGAGAGAGGGAAATGGTTGGAAAGATGAGGGGATAACGAAAAGGGGACACCTCACTGGGTAGACCACCTCATATGGATGGCATGGGCCACATGAGGCCAAGAGGGATGGTATGTCCACTCTTGGGCCTAGGGTAGAGGATTTGAGACAATCCATCAAAGTTGCATTCTCCCATGCTCTGCTATGGTTGAGCCTTCCAAGGATATTAAAGTGCTTTACGATTGAATTAATAATTCCTAAATTTACTTATGTTTAATTATGCCAATTTGTTAATTAATATTATTACTGTGGTAAATGGGTTCTAATATGTTTGCAAGACTTCAATTAGGTGAAAGGTATTCTCTAACCCATTTGTTTATTCAAAAATTGAGGAATTAGGGCAAATTTAAGGCATTCCCAATTAGGGGACATTACAATTGGTATTAGAGCATGATTTGCTAGCCTGAGGGATAAAGAATAGTTGATGGTTAGCCAAAGAACTTTGAGAGCCTTAGAGAGAGAAAAAAGAGAATACCCTAAACAACCACAACCAAGACCACACAAGAAGGGAGCAAATGGAAAATGAATTTAGAATCTTCATGGAGAAAATAGCCCAAGCCTTACAAAATATAAATAATACCATAAATACTCTTAGGCCACACCAAGGAGATAGGAGGGAAACCACCCCAAGCCAATCTAAAAATGACAACACATCAAGGTCCACCCCTAGGATGACCTGACTTCCCTTCTTAATTAGGGAAGGGTCGACAAGGGAGGAAGAGGAAGTAGATGCAAGACTCAATCCAAAAGTTAAGAGAAGTATCCCTTTTGAAGCATATTGTGAGGCTAGGACCAAGAATACTCAAAGAAGGAGAAGAAACCCAATTAATAGGAACTTGTAGCACAAGGTAGGTAAATTAACTCTCCCAAACTTTGATGAATCAAGTAAGATCATAACCCAAACATGGATCCAAAAGCTTGATACATAGCTATCTCTTAACCCAATAGTAGAATAGGATGCCATTAAGTTTTCCATATTACACCTAGGAGTAGCCCATGAATGGCGGTACCATGGATTGGTCACCCAAAACCACCAAAACATAAAAACCTATGATGCCTTTACTGAAAAAATAATTGAGAGATTTGATCATAAGCATCCCGTGAAATGCTTCAAAGAGTTAATAAAGATTAAGTAAGGTCCCATTGAAAATTACGTGGCTGAGTTTTAAAGACTATCTGTCATGGTACCTAGAGTCATGGAAAGGAGGCTTACCTACTTGTTTATAGAAGGACTTTTGGAGGCTACCCAATGTCTATTAAGTACCTTGGATCTAACTACACTCCAAGAAGCAATTCTTAAAGCCACTAGACTTGACATCACCCGAGCAAAGGAAAATGATCACTCCAAGAAGATGAAATCAAAATTTAAGCACTTCCATGGGAAGGAAGGATGCAAGAAACCATACCTTTCTTACTGTGATTGAGAGGAACTAAGGAAGAAGGGTCTTTTCTTTGATTGCAATAAAAAATGGGAAAGAGGACACACTTGTGGACAAAATGAAGACCAAGGAGGAAAATTGTATTGTAAATGCAAAAATGTATGGAAATCGGGACACAAGTGTAGTCAAAATGACCATATGAGGTAAAATTTTTGTTTCAAGTGCAAAGAAGATTGGGAACTTGGAGATATATGCAAACGAAAGAGGAACCAAGCCCACAACATTGAAGAAACTTTTAATCATGTGACAAGAAATGAAGATAAAGAAGGCCCAAACAAAAGAATAAGATATGAGAAAGAAAGTGGGGAAGGGGGGACTTTGACCTCCATCTCAAGGGCATCAAAACATCACCCCTTTAAAATCTGAGGTGAGATTAAGGGAAAAAAAGTAATAGCCCTTGTAGACAGTGGGGCTACCCACAATTTTATAGATGAGAACTTAGCTGCAAGATTGAGGTTAGAAAGCAAAGACTTTAAGGGATTTAAGGTGGCTTTAGCAGATGGATTCACCACATCACGTAGAAAGAAGATCTCCCAACTTAACATCATTATGAAAAAAAATCAAATCAAGGACAAATTCTACATTGTATAACTAGGGGATACTTTTTGGGAACCCCTTGACTACACTCATTAGGGGATGTCAACCTGAACTTCCAAAAATTAGAAATATGTTTTGAACATAATGGGGAAATGGTTTTACTACAAGGTCTATCTGATGGGTCTCCAAGGGGAAATTAGTCCATGTAGGAATACAACCATTACAAAAAAGGCGTAAAAAGGCCTTTAGTAACATCCCTCCTGGTCTTCCCACTAAAAGAGGCTTTGAACACTCCACAAACTAGAAGAGGATCAAAACTAGTTGTTACCACTCCCTATCGCCACCCTCACAAATATAAGGAAGAAATTGAAAACACCATAAATCAATTGTTATAGATGGGGCATATCCAACCAAGTTATAGCCCCTTTGCCTCATCCGTTATAATTTCAAAGAAGAAAGATGGCACAATGAGGATGTGCATCAATTACATGGCATTAAATAAGAAAAAAATAAAGAAGAGATACCCCATTCCCCAAGTTGATGAGCTTATTCACGAACTACATGTAATTGTCTACTTCTCTAAAATTGACCTAAGATCAGGTTATCACCAAATTAGATTAAGGGAGGAGGACATACCAAAGACAACTTTTAGGTTCCACTATGATCATTTCGAGTTTCTTGTCCTACCATTCGTGCTAACCAATACAATGACCACTTTCTAATCTTGCATGAATCATATCTTAAGAGGGTAGCTAAGGAAGCTCTTATTGGTCTTCTTCAATGATATCCTAATCTATTGTAAAACCTAAGAGGAACACATAAAGCATGTAAATGAAGTACTAGAGATGCTTGAGCAGCATTCCTTCTTTTCCAAATTATCCAAATGTGAGTTTGATATGGAGGAAATCTTGTACTTAGGGCACAAGATCAGTTCCCAAGGAGTAAAGGTGGATGAAGAAAAAATTGAGGCAATTCAAAGTTGGCCAAAACCCAAGACTCTAACACACCTCAGAGGGTTCTTGGGACTATGTAGTTATTACTGAAGATTTGTAAAAGGATTCTCAAAGCTAACTACACCACTCATCGATCTAACTAAGAAGGGATCATTTACTTGGAAGGAAGGATCACAAGCAACTTTTGAAAAACTTAAGGAAGTGACGAGTTCCTTCCATGTACTGGCAATGCCAGATTGCTCGTCACCCTTGAGTTATACAATGATGCTTCAAGGGAAGGCATTGGGGTAGTATTAATGCAAAATAAACACCCCATAGCCTTTGAGAGTAGGAAACTCAAGGACATAGAAATGACATACTCAGCTTATGACAAGGAGATGTTAGCAATTATGCATGCCCTTGCAAAGTTTAGACAATGCTTGATATGCGGGAGATTCATCGTGGAGAATGACCACAATAGTCTAAGATTTTTTCTAAACCAAAAATACTTAAACGATAGGCAAAAAAAGGGTAAGTAAGCTAGAAGCATACAACTTCAACATTGAATACATGAAGGGAGAAAACAATATTGTATCTGATTCTCTATCATGAAGAACCCACCTTGGTTCAATGACAACGATATCCATAGAATGGAAAACATTATACTCACATAGTATGCTAAGGAATCATTCTCAAGTGATATAATGCAAGGGAAGATACAAGATGAGAGATACTAGATTATGGATGACCTCATTCTTTGTAGGGACCAAATATACATCACACTTGGGTCAAGAGTAAAGAACGAAAATTTGAAAAACTATCATGACAACCCATCAACCAGACATCAAGGGTTTTACAAGACTTATAAATAGACCAGGGAGAGGTTCTCATGGAAAGGCCTTAAAGAAGATGTGTTAAAACATGTTAGGGAATGTATGGCATACCAAAGAAACAAAGAACATACATATCTAGCAGGACTACTTCAACCCTTTCCCATACCCAATTAGAAATGGGAGAGCATATCTATGGACTTCATAACGGGTCTACGTAAGGTACAAGGAAAAGATTGCATCTATGTGGTGGTTGATCACTTAACCAAATATGCACACTTCATGGCTATATCAATAGAGTTTAGAGCCCCCCAAGTGGCTGAAGTCTTCTTTTAAGAAGTTTTCAGACTACATGGATTATCCTGTAACATTGTGAGTGATTGAGACAGTCATTTCCTTAGTCTATTTTGACAAGAGCTATTCAAAATATCTGGAAAAGAGTTAAATCCCAACACTAGCTATCGTCCACAAATTGATGGGAAAATCGAGATTGTCAATAAATGGTTGGAAGGGTATTTAAGAAAATATGTCACAAGGCAACAAAATGCATGGATTAAGTGGTTACATTTGGGAGAGTACTGCTACAACACCACTCACCACATGTTGATAGGGATGAGTCCATTCCAAGGATTATATGGATACACATCAAAATCCTTCAGAGACCTGATTCATTTATAAAGATGTGTGTTGGGAGCTAGGAATTTCATCCAACAAAATATGGATATCATGAATGCACTTGAGGAAAACCTCCACCAAGCATAAAATTAGCAAAAGGTGTATGCAGATAGGAAGAGAACTGAACATACATTTGAAATCAAAGATTTACTCTTTATGAGGTTACAACCATACAAATAGTCATTGCTCAAAGTCAGTGGAGCAAAATAACTTAAGCCCCGATTCTATGGACCATATAACATATTGAGGAAGATAGGAGAAGTGGCCTACGAGTTGGAACTTCCCATAAATAGTAGGATTCACAATTTATTTCTCGTATCTCGCCTTAAAAGGGCATTGGAGTAACATGTCATTCCATGCTTAGAATTGCCACCACTTGATGATGAAGGCAAGTTAATCTTGGAACCAAAGACTATCCTTAATATATGAGAGAAAAGACTAAGAAACAAAATAGTTGAGGAATACCTTGTCAAGTGGAAGGGTCTACCTACTGAAGACACAACATGGGAAGGAGACGACATATTTGATCATCCAAATTTAAAGTTGCTTGAGGACAAGAAAATTTGGGAGGGGAGGATTGTCATGCTCCCATGAATTACAATCCTAAACATAGGTTGCCAAGCAAAACCATATCTCTAGTCATGACCCATTCAACCATGCATTAATTAACTAGATTGAGGGTTTAAGGAATAACCATGACATTATGATAGTAATTAAATGCAAGTCACCCTTCACAAACAATGACAAGGAGATACGAAGGGAATCAAACTACATTAGAAATCAATCATCATGCACAACAAACTCATATCAAGTAGGATCAATTAAAGGATAATATTAATATAAATTAATTATCCTTTAATAGAGGGTTATGATTAGTTAAGTAACCAATTAAAATACATGTCTTTAATGAAAGGACATGACCATTTGCCCCATTGTGGGTATAAAAGGTAAAACATTTCAAGGCAAGAAAGCATCGATTGAAGAAGAGATAAATTCAAACCAATGATCATCTGTAGAGATAAATAAAAAAATGGAAATAAAGTTCTACATCCTCTAAGCTGGAAATACTTAATTAATTGGCATATGCATAGTAGTCTGATTTCTTGAGTCGATGGTATGAAATCTAATTTACAATAATGTAGTTGCAGTACAATTTAATAAAAGTGATTCTGATTGTGATTGTTTAATTAGATATTCAAGGTAATAATAATACATTGTTGTTATGACTGCTTTCTTATACCAGTAAATATTGGATTAATAATTATTCTCATATGTCTTGAATGTTTTAACCATGATAGAGGAGACTGAGATTACAAGAGGGGTATGGTGATGGGGCACTCTCCTAGGTACACTTCCTTGAGATGGGGACCATATAGTCCCAAGGAGGCCAAGGGGGTACAAAGGGTATTATGCTTTGGGCTTAGGAGAGATGGGCTTCCAGGGCACCCTTTGTAACCTCACCCCTCCATCATGGTGAATCAACACAAGAAGTCCAATCATAGAGAATGGGAAATGTTTGGTAAGATGAGGGGATAATGGAAAGGGGACACCTCACTGGGTAGACCACCTCATATGGATGGCATGGTCCACATGAGGCCAAGAAGGAAGGCATATCCACTGTTGGGCCTAGGGTAGAGGATCCGAGACACCCCATCAAAGTCACATTCTCCCATGCTCTCCTGTGGTTGATCCTTCCAAGGATATTAAAGTGCTTTATGATTGACTTAATAATTCTCGAATTTACTTATGTTTAATTATGACAATCTAGTAATTAATATTACTGTGGTAAATGGGTTCTAATCTGTTTGCAAGACTTCAATAAGGTGAAAGGTATTCTCTAACCCATTTGCTTATTTGGAAATTGAGTAATTAGGGTAAATTTAGGGCATTCCTAATTAGGGGACATTACACCATGATGTGATGAGGCATGTGGATAATGATTTGTGGATGCAAGATGGGATGCATATATATTTTTTTGTCATGCCATGATAGTTGGATACAATGGGATGATTAAAATTAATGATTAGAATGGAATAAAATAAGCTAATGTTGATCATGTTACCACTATATCTATGATTATTTTGAGATTTTATTGGATATGTGATGAGATATGATAGATGATTTTACTTTTTCTTTTGAAATATTATGTTTAGTTTCATCATAGCAATCCTATTTGATGTAGAAAATAGTCACGATGCACTAAGGTATGAAGAACTAGGGTGGTTTTGTATCTATTGTGTGAACTTTGACTATGCAAACATATAGGATTATCCTTGTTCATACTTGACATACGAAAACCTTGTTCTATTATGTGGGAGGATGAAGTCATCAAAGTAAGGAGTCCAATACATAAAATGTATGAAGAACCTAATATGCATTAGACATTGTATTACTTGAGACTATCCCTTTACACACAAGGCAAGTATTCACCAAGGTCATATTACAAGAACATCCACTAAGCACACAAAATGAAAGAAATGAAAAATGCCCCATTCCTTTCTCCTAAAATAATTTTTAGATATCCTTGAGAGATCATTGGAATAAAACAATAAGATAAATCAAAAGAAAATATCAACACAAAAATGTCAATGTCATCATATCTCTTGCTAGAGAGAGTTGTTTTGGTTGATATCCAAAATGATGCCTATTGTAGGAAAGATCTATTTGTAAAACATGCATTGGATGGTGATTTCTTGGAAATGTTCGATAAGATGTTGATATGAAGGTTAACCGACATGTTTGATAATGATCAAGACTCATGATTTTGCATGAAAGTTTGTGTTTTAGTGATTGTTGTACTTGTTTTTGTTTGTTTCGTTAAAGGTGAGAATGATGTGCTTTATTATGATTTTTTTTGCAAATGAGAGTGAGATGGGATGGATGATTATTTTTTTTAAAAATGTTTTTGACTTTTTGAAATGTTTTGAGGCCGTTTTTTGGAATTTTGAGGTTTTAAGAGTTTGTTTTTGTTATTTTCAATATTTGGATGTTTTTGAGATTTTAAATATATTTTTAGGCTATTTTTGGGTTTTTTGGGGTTTTTTGGATGTTTTGGGATTTTTGCATGATGTTGACAAGTAGATATGGATATGTAACAATATCAATGATCTTTTTGGGATCTTGTTGATAGCAAAGTTAGGATTGATTAATTTGATTGATGGATTACCGAGAGTGATAACATTGTTGAGGATACACAATAATGCAAGGATAGTGTTGTCAAGATAAGAACACAAGGATTGGGAAGGATACATCTTGAGATGATCATAGATTGATCAAGATTTTTAGCCAAGCTTGGAATAAAATTTGTTTGAATGATTTGATATGATGTTGAAGTACAAGTTGAATGCAATTGATATAGATTGTTTTGATCAATTATTGATGTTTGATAAAAGATATAGTTGATAGGGAACATCTTATTTGTCAAAGTGTGCCATGTGCTTGTGATTTTGGATATTTGCTTATGAATGTTCTGACTACTTTGATTTTGTGTTTGCAAGTGTTTAGGTCACAACATGAGCTAGATGATATAGATCAAGATTTATTCCTGAGAAAGATGTAAGTATCTACCCCCGTGTCTACCAATGTATGGATAAATGGATGATGGAAGAAAAAGTATTCGAAGGATTCCAAGGATTATCTTGTGATAGGATAGAGTATGATCATCGGGATAGTGCTATATGAATCAAATGATGCTGGATTTCTCAAGATATGGTATTGCATAGGATAGGGTAGGATCAATGATAATGACCCATGCCAATATTTTTCTAGAAGAAAGTTTATAGTATACCCCAAACCTTTGCCAAGATTAAGATAATTTTAGATTTGGATGGGAATGGATTGGATCAATGGATCATGGATTTATTATGGATAAGATGGATAAGATGCCAGATTTATTATGGAGGGGATGGGATGCTTCCACATGGAATGACACACATAGATGCTCAATTCTACACACGATGCCCGTTTTCTAGGTTTTCATCATGGTACTTGCCCAAAGCACCACCAAAGTGGTTTTTGCTAGAGGATAATTTTTCTCTTTACTTTTTTCTTCATTTTTTTGATTTTTTATAATTTTAAAATTTTTAATAACTTTTTTGATTTTTGAATGCTTAGATCATGTCGAACTACTTGGTGGTACTGAGGTAGATGCTTATGTCAAAATTAGCCAACCATATCCTGCCTGGAGAAACTTCTTTGTCAAGATACGAGTGCTTGAATGGAACCCCTGAATGTTCTTGTCTTCGTTGATACCTGAGTTAACCTTGTCTAAATGCACACATTATGATAGAGTGCCCTTATAGTCCTTATGATAAAGAGTCATTGCCAAAACAGGGTCAATTCAAGATTTGGATATCATTGATTTTAACGTGGATGGAGGATTTTGATGGGAGTTATGAAATTTAGATGGATTGGTCGATAGTTTGGATAATGGATCTTTGATTATCCAAACTTGGGATGATGAGCATGAAAGGTGGATATGGAGATTTAATTAGAATTAGGACCAACTTCTTCAGATACTTTGTATGTCACTACTAAAGCTTTCTTGTGCATTGATGGACATCTTTGATGGATGGAAGTCCCTTTTTTATTTTGGCTTGATGCAAGAAGTTGGGTTTGCAAAAAGCTCAAAAAGTGGAAGTGTTTTTGCTGTTTTTCAGAATTTGTCATAGTTGGACTGAAAATTTGAGGCACTTACACAATGAAACTTAAAAAAAGTCCATAATATGAAATTTAGCATTTTGAATCTAGTTTCCAAGTATGTAATTTACTCAAATACCCAGATGATAGAAATTAAATTTTAATAGGGATGTATAAAAACCACTTTTTAAAAGTCCCTATTTTTTTACCATACCATGGATGCACGTACGGACACCACTTTTTGACCCAAATAAAAGTATTTTGCTAATTCCTTTTGGGGAAAGAGAGCTAACAACATGAAGATTGATGAGGAAATTTTTTTATAATTTCTTTTGAATATATTTTTTTATTGAATTTTTATTGGTCTTAATTGCTATTTTTTAAAATCAATGTGTACGGACAACATAATTGGACCTAAACTAAACAATTTTTTAATTTTTTTTCATTGTGTAGAAAGTTGTTTGAATATTGATGCCATATAATTTTTTTTACAACTTAACCAAAAAAAATTTATTAAAAAACAAAAAAACCTAATATTTCAAGATTAAGGACTAGTTTACTTAGAAATTAATTAAAAAGTAACAAATATAATTCAATATTAATTAAAATTTTATATTTGGAAATTAGATATTGTGTTCTCTAATGGGTTTTAATTTCATGGATTGATTCAGAAAAAAAAGTCTATCAGCCATATTGCCAAAGTTGGACATTCTTCTTGAATTTTCCTTAGTTTTTTAGTTGCAGGTTAAAGGCTAAGGGTTGGATTGCCAAGCTTTTCCCAAGCCTAAAACCGAGGAAACATGTGGGTTGGGGATTCAAAATTTTAAAAATGCATATGCATTTTTAAAAATGCGTACGCATTACAAAAAACATGTACACGTTCTTTATTTGGTTGATTATTTAAAAAATTAAATGGTTTTTAGAAATGCGTACGTATTTTAAAATGCGTGTGTTTCTAAAAAGTATTAATTTTTTAAATAAATAACTGTACATGTTATATAACATGTACACATTTTTTGGCGCATACACATTTTTTAGGCTCGGGTACCCGATGCATAATGCATACATGTTTTTCTCATAATGCGTACACGTTTTCTGTGAGATTTATTTTTGGCAGAAACTTCCCCTCTTCGTGGACCCAAATTCTCGCTTTTACCCTTTTTCCCCATAATTTCTTTGACTAATGGAGTTTGATATCGATTATTTTCTTGATTTTGCTTTGGCATCCCTTTGAACTTTATTTTTTCCATTTTGATTTTTTGATTCTTTAGCTTAAATGACATGCTCTTGTCTTTGATATAGATTCTTCTCTTGCTGGTCCCCATTTGAGGGTGGAAATATGCGAGGATGATGATTCATGACATGGATGGTTGAAGTGATGACAATACTTTTATCATAAAAACTCTTTATGCCTCCCATGTTGAAGTTTGCATTAGATAAAGTTGCCCCTGATATTATGGGGGTATCACTGACTTGTTTGGATTCTTTGATTTCTAAATAACTAATACCTTGATGCTTAGGATTATTGATAATCTGTACTGGTTCTAGGATACCCTATTCATGTAGGCCTAATCCTTTACCTTGATAATGCATCCACTGATAAATTTTATTTGCAACTGAATATGATTTGTCTTGGAAACAAGGTGCTAATCCTTCTTTTGTCTATTGTGGATCTTCAAAGGTGGTTATTTCTTCCTTGGTAAGGTAGCTTTCTCTGAAAAATGTAAGTGATCCAAGTTTATAAGTCTTAGGTTCTTCAATATGCTAGATATCTTCATGCTCAATATCTTCAGTTTGAGTTTGGGATGTGTCAGATTCTGATTATTCTTCAAGAGATGCCAATGATTCATAGTCTTGATGCAAAAACTTTTTTTATGACCAGTTTTTGAAATGTCACTATGGAATTCTATGGATTATGCTATGCCTTGATCATTTGTAAGGATTTTGAGAGTAAGAGACCCTTGATCATTGGTAAGGATGTCGAGAGTAGGAGACTCTTGTTTTGGAATATCATCTACATGTCCCGTTGAAGCGAGCATCTCATGGGTAGATGTAAGAATGTGTGGTGTATGGATATGGTCTTCTTTTGGATAACTCTATATGGATTGGAAGATACTCATTAAGCCATTGTATTATTTTGGTGATATGGATTCTTGGTCTTGAATTATTTGAGTTATCTTTGTCAATGGATTGGAAAAGACCGATTAGATCTTCGTAGTATGTAGGAGATATGGATTTTTTTATCTTGATTCATTTTAGAGTTATCTTTTTCATGCTTTGGCTTATCTTCTTGACATGGATCAATTTCAAAGAATGTATCACTTGTAAAGGGCTCTTAGATGTCTTCAAAATGTAGACATGTGGGTGATAGCTCTTGGCTTATATTTTCTTTATTAGGTATGAGTATTAGATTAAGGGTCTCTTGATCATTGATTGGATTTGAATCAAGTGGTGGATTAAGGATTTCTTCAATATGTGCTACCATGAGGTCAAATGATGCTAATATATATTGAAATGGATCATTTCTAGACATTGGTGAAGGATTTTGATCATGCTTTGGAAGATATTCTTGATGTATGTTGAAATTCTCATTATGTGAGGTAGAGGCATGTAGTCAATATGATTATTTTTCAATAAGTTTTGAAGGTCATCCTCAAAAGTAATTGCACCTTGATCAATAAGGTTTTGTACGAGTTTCTTGAGTTTTATGTAATTTGACGTTTCATGACCTTTTGTTCTATGGTATTCAAAATTAGCATTGTCATCATACCATGTGAGTTAAAAATAATATTCAGGATAATGTATTTTCTTAGGAGCTTTCGATATGTTTTGATTGGATTAACTTGTTTAACACAAACTTGATTGGGTCTCCTAAAGGAGTATACTTGCATTTGGTGATGTTTTTTGATTGTAAGGCTTGTTATTGTGATGTGTTGGTGGATTGCAATTATTATTGAGTGTATAACTGCTGCTGAGTTTGGAGCTGTTGTTGGGTAAGTAGATTTTGTTGTGTTTGAAGTTGTCATTGGTATGGAAAGTTTTGCTATTGGTGTGGAGATGGAATTTTTTGTTGATGTGAGGCAATGCATTGATAATGTTGAGGATGTTGTGAGGTGTATTGATTTTGTGGAGTGAAATTTTGAGAGGATTTTTGTTGATGTTGTTGAAGGGGTTGTTGATTAACATATATATTTTGCGAGGATGATGTGGTTAAGGGATTATTCCCATAGTTCATCAAATTTGGATTTGATGTTCATATTTGATACATTTGCATTTGGTATGTTTGTGTTTGGTATGTTTGGATTTGGTATGTTTGGTGATGGATTGTTTGTAGTTTGCGAACCTAGGTTGGTTGAAGTCCCTATATTTTGAGTGTTATATAGTGGATTGTTATATTGATTCATGAAATTTGTTTGATCCACTCCTTGTAAAGTTACCATGGGTTGACTTAGTACATTTTTTGAAGAAGGTTTAGGTATTTTTTCAAGGATATGATGCACTAAGGGGCCACTCCCTTGTGGATACTTTTTTTCTCTAAATTTGATGTTGTTGGTTGTTCCCTAAGCTAATTAACATCAAAATCTATAGGAAATTTAGCACCTTATTGTGAAAGCCTTAACATGTATTGGTTGGGATTTAGACTTATTACAACATCTATCACTTTAACAAGATATGGGTCTTGTTGCATCTCTAATATTTAGTCAAGAGTGAATTTAAAAGGGTTTGTCAGTGCTGTCTTCTATATGGACTATTTAAACTTCAAAAGATTGGGTTGCATTTTTGTTGGCAAAGGGAGTTCATACCCTTTAGAATTAGTTTGAGGCATTCCATATGGTTGGTCACTAGTACTTGTGGTAGTAGGAGCATTTGAACCACTAGGATTTGACTCCATGGTTTTTTTGTATTTAGATCTTGTTATGGCCGATTATCGTCTAAAAATGGTCATGGTCAAGCTTGTTAATTAATTAAATATATAAATTATTTAATTAATCTTCTAAAAGTCATCTACATATAAATAAATTTAATTATTTATTTATATTTTTCACTCTTATAATTCTTCTACCTTAATTAAATAAATAACTTTATTTAATTATTACCATCTTCCATATTCCTCTTAATTAATTAAATAGATTTTATAATTTATTTATATTAATTATCATAAGTTTGAATTTTAAATTCAAATGATATTCCTCTAAATACCTTTTTCACATTTAATTAGATATTCTAAATATTTAATTAAACACTTTATAATTCCTCACTCTTCACATAATTAAATATTCTAAAATATTTAATTAGAAACTTTCCTCACTCTTCACATAATTAAATATTCTAAAATATTTAATTAGAAACTTTCTTCACTTCATATTTAATTAAGAATTTTATATATTTAATTAAACGCTTTTCTATCATCTTCTCACACATAATTAGATATTAAATATTTAATTATGGAAACTTCTAAATTCACCATCACATGTAATTAAATAAATTTATTTATTTAATTATGAGACTTATCTCCTACTCACTTCTCAAATGGCAACTTTCCCTTAGATCTGAAAGAGAAAATTTGTGTAGAAGGAAACCTTCCATTTCTCTCTGGACTTTCGAAAATCTCTCACCGTTCATCTCGACAAGCTTGATTTCAACCGTTGATCACGTCAGCCAATCAAAGTCTTTCGAAAACTCTATAAATACCTCTATAAATCCAAGCATTGGTTACACTTGCATATACTTACATTCACGTGCACACGTTATTTTAATATCATCTAGCATTTATCAGTTTTAGCAATCATTACATTTAGTAATCTCATATTTTAGCTATCATTTTTAGTCTTGTTAATGGAATCTTAGCATAAGCATGCATTTATTCTAAATCTCGTTCTCTAGGAAGACATTTTGTTGAGCTTCGTATACAAAATCTGAGAGCAAGTTAGGTTCAGCAAAAACACTGGAGATAGAGGACAATGGGACGTCTTTGAAGCATAAATGGAGTTTGTTTTCTCTTATTTTAGTTTATGCTCTGATTTAAAGTCTCATTGGTGTGTTTGATTCAATTTTTAATTTACATATTTGATATGCATATTTTCATCCACACATTTTTGGCGCCCACCGTGGGGCCTATGCCCCATTTTTAACATTTGCTTGTAGATTTTTCTGACAGGTTTTTACATTTTAGAATTCGGCCTTCCGTCAAAGATTTTCGTTTTAGTGCTTCTATGGCTTTCTTTAGCGCATACATGATTTTTAACGGTGTTTTTGTAGGTTTTTCGGTGCATCCAAGAACTATTTCGGCGCTTCCAGGATCTATTTCAGTGCATCCAAGGAACAAAACGATGCATACATCTGGCACATTTCATTAGAGGTTTTTGTAAAAATCTTGCATTCCTAGATTAAGCACATATAGGATTTATTTTAGCGCATTTGGGGTTTTCCGTAGCGCTTTTACAATCTGTTTTGGTGCATTTACTATTTATTTTAGCGCATATGCAAGATATTTTAGCTCTTATAGGTTGTAATTAAAGAGAGTTCTGAAGTCCGACGCCTTCTGCATTTAACTTTCTAGTTAAAAAGAAGCAAACTCTAGATAGTCACATCTCGGTTAAAATGATAAAAATCATAGGATAGATACAGAATTTAAAATGAAGCAACGCAGGGATAGTCACCACACAATGATATTTTTTTTTTTTTTGCAATTAAAATAAATCCCATGCTTATTGTGAAGCAACATCTTCACATAGATTAAATCATTGTCATTTGGGTTTTAAAAAGAATATTTGTTTGCTTTGTATGTGGCAATAGGTTTATACTCTCCCCTTAACTAGGTGATCAGAATACCAGACTTGTCTTTTCAATTTCATGCAAATTTACTGCTTTATTACATCCTTTAGAGGGCCTACTCTTGTGGTAAAAAGTACTCACCTAAGAGGAACGACTCAAGTGGGTTCAAGCCAAAGCTAGGCTATTTCGCCCCACTATAAAATTTAAAGAAAATCTAGGGAAACCCTCTTTTTCCAGTAGTGTGCAAGATAACCATCCCCAAAGCCTTTGTTCTAAAGGTTGGGAGGTCTCTTGAGGATGTTTATTATTGTTGCACCAAACGGAAACCCTTACTAAGAACCTAGTGTAGTAGCCAAATCAAAGTCGGCCATCATCGTAATAATCATGCTGCAAGGAGGGAAGAATCTATCTCCAGAAACTCACCATATAACCGCCAAGGACCTTGCTCGTGGGGATCCGTATCCACTGCCACCTGGTGCATGTTCCTAGAAAAGACAAAAACATGAGACTCCTTCTGGGTGACACGACAGTGAGTCGACACAGTTCTAAGATGTGGGCTATTGATTATTAGGATGACCTACTTGAGTACTAAGAGTGAGTCTACCTGAATTGTCTTTCATGTGCTAAACCTATAAAAACACTTTTTGAAAAACATTTTTGATCATACACTTGATGTTTAGTATAGGGTCTAAAAGCAACTATTCTTAGAATGTTTGTTGTGTCTTCCATCACATTAAATCAGATAAAAGATCATCCAAAATGAGCATGCAAACATTCAGCTGAAAACTGTTCTCAACTATTCAGAAAATTGTTTTGGAAAACTATTTTAGCTCATCTAAGGAGTGTCTTAGCACATAAAAGGTCTGCTCTAGCGCATTCACTAGCTAGTTCAACGCATTTGGAGTCTGTTTTAGCGCATAGCCTGAGTATTTTGCAAATAGTTTTTGGGTCACTATCAAAAACATTTTCTGAAGCACATCTGAGGCATATTGTAGCACATCTGAGGTCTGTTGTAGCACATTTGATTGTTTCTCTAGTGCATATGCCTATTTCTGCAGCGCATATAGGACACAAAGTAGTGCGTCTATCATTTTCCAAAATTTTCACTTTTGACAAATCTGAGTTTATAACATCCTTGGTCCAATAGCATCTTGACATTTCTCTCATGCTTAGAGAGTGGAAATCAAACAAGTTTGTTAGGAAATCGATTGCCAATAGGATCAAGAAGCCTAAGAAACATTTAGGTTACAAGAAAACTTTACAACGAAGAAAGTTTTTGTATAAAATTCGGAATGTCTTGCTTCATTACTGTGAGTTTCTTCATAGGTATCAAGATTTTGCTAGGGGATTTACTGACGAGTACGCTATAGAGCCTTTATATTCACGAGCCTATTTTTAGAGAAGAGCTCTATCTCAATGACACAATCACAATCAACCTCTCAACTTTGATTATCTACTGCAACCTTCTATTTAATATCCCACACATCCTAGTCAAATTCTTCAGTGAGTGAATTAGGCCATTTGATATATTTATCATTCTTCGAAAACAAGGATCAAAATCTTAAAAAGTGCACCTTTCGAACAAATTTCTGATTATTTGATTCAACTTCCCCAACAAGATTCTAATATCCTTTATCGTTGGAAGCCACAATCAAGAATTAGGAACATCTTTTGATCATATCAAAAATATCATCATTTGTGCATTTATCAAATTGTGATCTAAGTCTAAAAGAACGTTTCAAAATCGTATGCCTATTTTTACAAGATCTTAATATAATAAGCTGAAAGAGGATATTCAACAAGAAGGTCATACTCGAAGAACTCAAGAAGAGGGTGAGACTAGCAATACCCTTTATAGTGTGAGTCATAATCCCCTTTTTAAAGATAACATGGGTGAAAGAGAAAAGAATCCATTCCCTTTCAACAGGGATGGGAGAAAAACTCATGTGGAGAGTGATGATGAACGGGATGAAGAACGTCTTAGAGAGGTTGAACAAGATCCCAAATTTCACAAAGCCTTAGAAAATATTTTGGAGCGCAATAAAGAAAAATATTTCTTGTATCTAGCTGACAAAGGAGCTAAATTTCCCTATGATTTTGATACTGAGAACATAAAGAGTAATCCTGATGAAACACCCTTGTCTGATCTTAGTGCCTTGACTCAACAGTTAAAGCACTACAAGGACAAATTAAAGATCTACAAGGGGGAGCCACAACAAAGACATACGCTCTTGATGACATATGTCCTTATCCTTTTGATCGACGTCTCAACATGATCCCATTTCCCAAACATTGTGAAATCCCAAAGTTTGATCATTATAATGGGAAATCATATCCAATTGATCATATTAGAGACTTCTGAAACATGACTTTAGAGTTTTCTCATGAGGACACATACTTGATGCATTTTTTTCCTAGCAGTCTTGGAGGCCAATCTATGGAATGGATATCAAAAATAACACCACCCGTCAAGACATTTGAGGAATTGATTAACGAATTCATATCACAATATTCCTACAACATACAACATCAAATAACCATGATTGATCTTTGCAAAGCTAAACAGAAACCTGGTTAACCATTCATTACATTTCTTCAAAGATGGAGAATATTATTCGCTAGATACCCACATCATGTTCCTGGAAAGGAAAAGATCACCACTTTCATAAACAACTTAGATCAAGAGATGAGCTATCGTCTTAATCTTCATTTTCCTCCCTCTTTTCAGAAATTGATTGAAAACACCATCACCATTGAAAGTGCATTGGTCCAAAGAGGGATAATAAAACTTGATAAAGACAATCCTAGCTCTTCAAATCACCACAACGACAAATCTAAGTTCTGGACCCATAGCAAAATGTAGTAAATGATGGTGTTGTGAATTAAAATCATAATGTCTCAACTAAGCCATTGTTCTTATTACTCAAAGTGCTCCC
>VDFB02193867.1:492392502-492428241 GCA_007258455.2 Sequoia sempervirens | reverse complement strand
AGATTTTTGGGTGTATGGGGGTCTCCTAGTGGAAACAGATATGGAATAAATTTTCTTGGCCTAAGTGAAATTTCTTCTCGTGGCTAGTGATTTATATTAAATGCTTGACTTGGGAGAATCTTTGGAAGTGCAATTTTTAGGGCCCCTCTATGTGTGTCTTGTGCTTGAATAGTGATGAGAACTCGTCTCATCTCTTTTTTCAGTGCTCTTTTGTTAGGGTGATTTGGCACCTCTTATGGGATGTTTGGAATAAGCCATGCATGCATGCCTCTTCTTTGGGTGCCTTTTAGATCAGGTTGGGGAACTCTCCGGCTAAGACTTCCTTCCTCCACATAGCTTGGACAACTGGTACTAGCTTGATTATCTAACATATTTGGTTGGAGCATAACCGTAATATTTTTTGGATAAGAAAATTTAGGTGCGATAGGTTTGGATGAGAATTTTGTGGGGTTCTTTAGGAGACTTTGGTGACTAAGTGTGATCTTTCAATCCCCATGGATCTTGGAGATAGGGGAGTGGTTCAAAGTTTTGGGCTTTCAGTTTGTGGCAGGTATGGGCCTAGGGCTAGTCTAGGTTAGAGTGCTAGAGGGAAGGTTTTGAGAGATGGTCATTGGAGGCCACCTCCTATTGGGGTGTTGAAGATTAATACTGACGGGTCCTCTAGAGGAAATCCTGGTCATGTTGGGGTTGGTGGAATTGGCATAGATAGTTCTAGAGTGGTGCCAAGTTGATTAAACAAGGGTTGTTTTGGATTTGCAACAAAGGCTCAGATGCTCTCTTTTAGTTTGATTATTGGGATGAGCACCCTCCTATTATGTCAACACACCCTCACTTGCAAATTTTATTTTGAATTTTCTAAAGGCTAGATGGAGTCGTGTAGTGGATTTTAAAACCCCTCAAGTTTTGGCTTAGGCTACTATGTATAGGTGGAAGGACCTGCATGAGTGGCCTCCTAGGGGATTGATGGAGGATCGTCAAGATCTCACTTGTATTTTGGATTGTAGGGTTTGCAACTCTGTTGTAGAGAGAGATATTCTGGCTTGAGGTCATGATAAAAAGGAAATTTTTTTGTTACCTTTAGTTATCAAGTGTTAGATAAATAGATTTTTGGGTGTATGGGGGTCCCCTAGTGGAAACAGATATGGAATAAATTCTCTTGGCCTAAGTGCAATTTCTTCTCGTGGCTAGTGATTTATATTAAATGCTTGACTTGGGAGAATCTTTGGAAGTGCAATTTTTAGGGCCCCTCTATGTGTGTCTTGTGCTCAAATAGTGATGAGAACTCTTCTCATCTCTTTTTTCAGTGCTCTTTTGTTAGGGTGATTTGGCACCTCTTATGGGATGTCTGGAATAAGCCATGCATGCATGCCTCTTCTTTGGGTGAATTTTAGATCAGGTTGGGGAACTCTCCAGCTAAGACTTCCTTCCTCCACATAGCTTGGACAACTGGTACTAGCTTGATTATCTAACATATTTGGTTGGAGCTTAACCGTAATATTTTTTGGAAAAGAAACTTTAGGTGCGATAGGTTTGGATGAGAATTTTGTGGGGTTCTTTAGGAGACTTTGGTGACAAAGTGTGATCTTTCAATCCCCATGGATCTTGGAGATAGGGGAGTGGTTAAAAGTTTTGGGCTTTCAGTTTGTGGCAGGTGTGGGCCTAGGGCTGGTCTAGGTCAGAGTGCTAGAGGGAAGGTTCTGAGAGATGGTCATTGGAGGCCACCTCCTATTGGGGTGTTGAAGATTAATACTAATGGGTCCTCTAGAGGTAATCTTGGTCATGTTGGGGTTGGTGGAATTGGCATAGATAGTTCTAGAGTGGTTGATTTTCTCTTCTCAAAGTATAGGGGTCAACACTCTAATAATTTCATGGAGGATTTAGTGAAATATGCCCCTTAATTTTTTCTTCAAAATTTCACCAACAACAAGAACATGTTAAGGATTAGCCCAAAATCTCAATCAATTGAAAGCAACCTTCGCCAAGAATGTTCACCAAGATCCTATTTAAGGCGAGGTGGTAGCATATGGGAAGGGATCGTTAGCAACAACTGAATTTGAATTACAAGCTAGAAATGAAAGTAGGCAGTGATCCAACCATAAACATTCTGTGCTACCACTTATTCAATGGGGGGAAATATATTACAATGAAGAACAATTCATCTGATTTTCAGCACACATCCACTCAACAGTGGGGATTCGCCACTTAAATACTGGGTGAGATATGAGAGATTCAATTATCCATTTCTCCACACTAGTAGTAAACCATCCAGGGGTTACAATGTTTGAAAATTAAACACAAAGTAAATGTAGAAATAAAATGACTGGAACAGTACTACTGTTTACAGTCTTACAATGCCAAATATCTACAAATTACAAGTGTTATTGCTATAGAATCAAAGCAAAACAGACTAAAATGATTCAACTTAAAATCAACCCAATCCAATCAATTACAAGGGTGCAGATAGGTTGGATGAAGCATCGTGGGCCTATAATACCATGTGGAAAACAACAACTCCTGGCTTCTCCCATAGTCCATGTATGGAAAGAACTAGCTATGCCAATTGAATTTGAAATTAAAACATTGAAGACCATAGGTAGAAAT
The DNA here is from genome assembly GCA_007258455.2 of Sequoia sempervirens. Taxonomy (NCBI): domain Eukaryota; kingdom Viridiplantae; phylum Streptophyta; class Pinopsida; order Cupressales; family Cupressaceae; genus Sequoia; species Sequoia sempervirens. The sequence goes on along the minus strand of VDFB02193867.1, from coordinate 492,425,640 downwards.
TGGAACTGATTCACCAGAAATAGAGAAAAGCGCACTTTTGTGCCATTGACTTGATGAAATGATAATGGGGCACCAAACAATAGAGGTGATTCAAAAGCAAATGAAGGAATGGCACGATAAACATATTGTGTCCAGACAGTTCAAAGCAGGAGATTGGGCATTGTTATTTGACTCCAAATTTGAAGAGTTTAAGGGGAATTTCCATACAAGATGGTTAGGACCCTATGAGATAGATCAGATATTTGAAAATGGAGTTGTCTAATTAGTACCAATTGATGGAGAAAAGAGAGTTATGTTAGTAAATGGTCATCGTTTGAAAATGTATGATAAGCCAACATCAAAAGAAGAATTTTTAGATGATCTACAACACATAATTGAACATTTTCTCATGTAATACTTATCTTCCATGAGAGGTCGCTAAAATTTTGAGGAAGGCATGAATAAATACTGTAAATTGAAAAGTAGCAATTGATGGTTTACCTTGAGAAAAATGGAAGTAAATTGAAAACCAACAAATGGTGGTTTGCTTTCGAAAAAACAAAAAGAAGAGATGACTAAAAACCAGCAATTGGTGGTCTATCTAAGTTAACTCTTGAAGGCTCCTAAAGAAATCCAAAAAGCTCCTGAAGGCTCTTGAAGATTGAAGACTTTGAAGACTCCATTTTTTCCCAATAGCTCTTGAAGGCTCTTGAAGGTTGAAGCCACTAAAAAGACTTTTTATTGCTCAAACAACTCCTAATGACTCTTGAAATTCCAAAGCTTTGAGAGCTCCTGAAGACTCTTGAAAATTCTGATGATCTTGAAGGCTCTCAACTCATGCAATTCCAAGGCTCCTGAGAGCTGAAGGCTCCTAAAGAACCCTTGAAGGCTCTTGAAGAACTCAAAGGCTCAAAATAAATTAAGGTGCACATTTAATGTGAATATTACTTTCGAATATTATTTTCTAAGGTAGTTACACTAAGTTAAAATAGGTAGATATTTATGAATCTAGACATCTCTGCCATACTGTTATTTAAGGATGATAATAAATAAAATTTTAATCATTTCAAAAAGCGGCAGACGGTCGATATAAGGAATGACAGGACATTGATGATGTCAGTGAATGATAACAAATCTTTTCATGATTCGGTTGTCTTTTCAAAAATCCTCCCAAGTACAAATGGATATGTGTAATGAATGCCACCAACCTTGCGAATTGAATTGCAAGTTTCAAGTTGTAGCATGCTAATCATCTGGTGTAGTAAAGGAAATAAATGAAAAAATTAAATGGCACATCATTTTCAAAATTGGTTGCTCCCAAATTAAGAAAAATCATTCTACATTTTTGGTAAGTAATTCAAACTGCCAGTCAAAGTCCACCAGTGAAGTCCACCATTATTGATAGAGAAAGATGGGGAATAAGAGAAATTTTGAACTGGAGAACTTTAATCTTGATTCAGAGTCTAAAAGATTGTTAGAAGAAGTTGGGTGGCTAAATTTTGTTATGTAGTATGAAGGCTTCAAGCCAGAAATGGTTTGGAAATTTGTGACAAAATTTAATGTGAATGCCACCAGAGTAAGGGGAGAGATAATTGAAGTCACTGCAAAAATTATAAGTGAAATTTTTGGAATCCCAAATGAGGGAAAACTGATTAACAAATGCCGAATTAAGTTTGAGAAATTGGTGGTTGCATTTTGCCAAGATCTGAAAAGAAGGTCGGAGATACAAATGCATAAAGGAGACTAGTGCGACATAGCTTGTAATAGTTTAGACAAACCGTGGAGGACTGCTACGATGTGGCTCATGAATTTCTTCACCTGTGACGAGCAGTATGGTACAATACTAGGTCCAGGAATGCGACTTTTAATAAATTTGACGTATGGTCAAACAAAACCTTAAGCTAGGATAAATTTTCTAGCATTCTTGTTTCAAAAAATTTCTTCCATGATTTTTAGAGTAAAAGCTAGGGGAGAATCTTCTATGAAATACTAGGAATTGATACATTTTATAATTAAATACCATTTCTTAAAGAAAGAAATTGGGAAGCAGGGTTGGTTAGAATTTTTGTCTGCACATGTAGGAAAGCAAAAAGGGAGACCCACAAGGGGATCCTCAACTAAAAAGACAAAAATGGACGAAGGAGAATCTTCCAAGAAAAGGGGAAAAAGAAAATTTCCAGAAATATCTAGGGTAACCTGTACTAGGTCGAAAAAGAGGAGACAAGAAGTACAAGAGGAAAACCCTAGTCATGTTGAAACTGCTGTGTCCACTCATGAAAAGACACATGTTTCTGGAAGCCCTGTTAAATATCCCGAGCATGAAGATATTTGTACCCCTACACAATCTCCTAAGAGACCTCAAAGTCCCCTTGAAGGCCCAACACCAACTCCTGAAGACAACCCTATTTTTGAAGTCCATGACTCTCTTGAAGAGTTTGGTGCACAATCTGAAGAGCATGAGGCATCTAAAAATTTTGAACAAGAAGAAGAGACTGTGAGATCCCCTATACCTTCTCCACAATGTGAGAAGAGGAAAGGGAAAGAGCCATTAATTGAAGAAGGACCCCATGAAGATTTAAATATAGAGGAATTGGAGATAGAAGAATGGTTGAGAACAATGAAACTATCTTGTTTAGAGGTTGAATTAGTCCTTGAGGAGAAATTAAGAAGAAAGGAAGAAGAATTGCAATAGTTTGTCAGCAAAAATCAAGAAATGAAAAAGAAAGTTGAACAAAATGACGCAAGGTTTAGAGAACAGTTATGTAAAAGAGAGGATCCCTTGCAGCAAGCCAATGTGCAAACACTAGCAAGTGTTGAGGAAATTTCAAGACTAAAAGAAGAGTTACAATGGAAAGAAGAATAATTACAACAATCCATGTGGTTCTATGTGCAAGAAGCCTCTACTTCCACAAATCCTCTGCAAAACCTTTCTTTGCCTTCCATTATCCCTGATATTCCTGCCACCACTCCAGTTCAACCTAGATACCTCTCATTGGTGGCCTTAAAATATAAGGAAGAAAACAAAGCATTAAAAGAGAAAATATAAAATTTACAAAAAGAAAAGAATGAGATTGAGAAAAGACTTCAGAAAGTGGCATAAATTAGCTCTGCCATGCTTTCCATGAGAAGACCAGCTAAAATTTATTCCTTGTTTCTCAGAGAAAAGTTTTTAGAATGGAAATTAAATCAGCTAGTCCTGGGAAGAAGCCTGGATTGTCATGAGCATCATGATTTTTTAAAGGATTACTTTAACAACCACCCTGACATTAAAAATTTAATGTGTGAATTTTACCAACATGGATTTCTAATGGGAGACAATGATGACTCAATGTTGAATATTTATGTTAGTGAGCTTCATATTAGAGCATTTATTTCTTTAATGCAAAATTAGGTGGATTGGTCAAATAGAATGGATAAGTATAAAGAGGCTCAAAGAAAATATAGGCTACCAATGAGACCCGAAATGCCTCATGCTGGAAAATATATCAAGGCTATAAGATCAGAGGTCAGGCTAAATCATGTTAATCCCCTCTATGTCTCAAACTTGTTTGATAGTATTGCAACGTTACAAGATGTTGAAGCAACACTCCCTCCTTTAGCATTGTAGTCTTGTGAGGAAAGGTACTAGATCATTCCAGAAACACTCAAAATAAGGGATCCAATAAGTCCAAATAATATCAATTGGAGTTTAGTCAGAGTTAGGCATGTCATCGTCCTAATCCAACAGTAGAAAGAATTTTTGGTAGGCATGAGATTTAGAATGCCGATCATTATTATGCCAGCACCAAAGCTAAAGGAAACAACAAATATATCAGTTGGGGTAGTGAGGCCATGGTTTGAGAAATTGAGACAAAACTATGGCTATGCACATAATACCAGATTACTAGAGCATTACATGGAAGGTGTTTTTGACTGTTGCATTTGGATGGAGGCCCTGAACAAAGAAAAAGAAAATTCCATATTTCTGGATGAAGAACCATGAGGAAATGGTCTGGAGCAAGTAGGGGAGAAATGATGGGAGATATGAAATACTTTCATTTAAATATTTTTATGTTTAAAAATACTTATTGTTATTGTTAATTGACATGACTAGCGGTAGACAATAGATTAACATATTTGCTTATTTTACCTTATGTCTAGCTAAATTAGTGAATATATTGGAAGTGATAGCTTATTTTAAATGCGTTGCTTTATGATGATTTTGGATGAGATAATTACGCTACGTTGATCTTTATTACCATGATTGATGTCCTTTTATTAAGGGTTTTTAATAGGGTATCTTAAAGGTTGATGATATGGTTAAACTCTTTGTTTAATCATGAGGAATGACTACGCCATAGATGAGACCTGTTGGATGATGAGTCACTCAAATTTTGAATCGACTTATTTATAGTCAGTTATGGAACTTTTACTTCCAGTGCCAATCTGGCATAGTTCTGGCATAGTTCTCTTTAGTCCACTTCAGTTCTATTTTAAGTTTTATTTGTAATCTTTAGTTGGTCGCCGTAAGTTTTGGAAGTTAATGCCATGTTAGAAGCTAATAAGGATATTATTATAAATATCCATGTTTCAGTTTTAGCTAGTTAGATAATTTTATAATCAAAATTTTTGTAATCATAAGCAATACTTTGTTTTGCATACTACTTTTGATCAATGGAAATGAAAGCAAGGAGTTAATTCAATCACTATGTTAAAGGATCTTACCTGAGGAAGAGCAGGGCCCGCTACACCTTTGGAATGATCTTACATGTTGGTATTTTTTCAAGTTATGCTATTTCTGATTCTTTAATATTAAATATGAGTAGATGTTAACTCTAAATTGTTTAGTTGTTAAATCATTGTTCGACTTGGTGAATGGTAAATCTGGATAGTTATTTATGCTTGAATTACATTTTGAAGTTTCAAGCTTATTATGGTTAGATTCATTTATTTAGAATCATTGGATTGAGTCGTTAGAATCATTAACAGGTTTCTCAAATGAATTAGATTTAGATGTTGTTCAAATTAGTTAAACTTGATGTTTATTTGTTAAGTTTCATTAGAAGCAATGATAGGAACTTATGGAAGGATGAAGTGTGAGTTTGTTGAAATTTTTTTCATGGAGATTAGCTTTCATTCTTTCTAGAGTAATTGTCAATTCCTCACAATTCAATTCTATTTCTAAATTAGTGTTTAAATTTCAGCAATTAATTATGAATTTCTTTTAAAAGCAAAATAGAGTTAAAATTGGATTTTGTGTTATAGATTAAGAATTAAAGTAATCATTAGTTGTCTCCATGAATCAATCTAAACTAAGTTCAATAAAGTCATAAATAAGTAAATGGGATTTTAAATTAGAAAATAAGAAAGAATTAAACCTTAGGAATTAGTTGCTATAGTTAAGCTCCTAAGAGCTCCTGATAGCTCCTGAAAGCTCTTGAAGTCATTTTTTATAGTGTGAAACCTCCCCAAAGAATCTGTGACAACTATCCTTATGATATATTGCTCTGAGACATACCCGGTTTGATATATAATTGATTAAATGATGCAAGTTGTGACATCAACGACCTTTCCCATCATGCATGTCTACCAAAATATCAATAGTGGGGTAGACCCCATGAGTTTGCTGAGCATAGGTTGTCATTGATGTCAAACTGATGTTAGTAGGTCATTGTTGTTGACATTAGTTATCAAAGGGTGTCAAGGTTGTTAGATGTGAAGGCTTTCAAGATGAAGAAGAGTGTAGGAGTACAAGTTTTGACAACAATCTTAATGTTTTAGAAGTGTTGTTTAATAGTGTGTAGGTTGTCTAATCTATTATATCTTGTATCAATTTTTTTATGGCATGACTACCATCAAATAGTTAATGAATTTATTATAACATGCTAGGTATCCAGTCAACATGAAAGGGGTGGTCCAAAAGGATATATTCTAGGTGGAGATATTATTTAATATGGATGGCATTTCTTTCATAAATGCATTTTTTCTCTATGGTTTGGAAGGAGAGTATGCCTACACTAGTTCTATCAAATTCCTGAATTTCCAATGGCATGGCTTAGTATGTGAGGATTTTGAAATATTATAGTCTTCATCAAATTATTTTAAGTTTGAAGCATGTGCAATAATGACTACAAGTGTGTGGAGTAAGGATATGACTTATTTAAGGTTCATGTGGTGGCACAAGGTGTCAAGTTCTTTTGGTTGCAAGATTGGACCTTTGTATCACACATTTCATGTAACTTAAATTTAGGTCCATCCTATGTTGTCTAGGTTGGTGTGGATCCCTAGGTGACATAGAAGAGTGTTAATTTAGTATCATATATATATATTTCAAATGTTTAGATGCATTGTGTGCATTCATGAGTGTCGAATTATCTATGAATATAATTAATGATTATAGTGAAAGTACATCAGTGGGATGTACAATTATGTAATGAATGGCAGGTATGTGATAGAAGTGTAAATGCTAGTATCAGTGTGTCTGCTAGTGTGTTTCGGGGTCATATTTCAAATCTACCTTTATTTTTATTCTGTTAGGATTGGTAGTCTACCTACTGTATTATTTTGGCAAGGATTGGTGTCTCTATTTTGATGGGGATTGGTGTCTCCTGTAGGTTGGTGACTACATCATATCATAAAATTTCCTTATTATATTCCTACTTGTGAGACCTTATCACAATGGTTTTCCTTTTTTGGGTTTCCACGTAAAAATTTGGTGTTAAGTGTTATCTTGTGTTGTGCTTTAATTGCTTTACTTACTATTTTGCATGGTTCAGTGCTCTTCATGTTGAAAAACTATAAAGTAGTTGTGAATTTTTTTAGAAATATTATAAGTGTTTGGATCTATTAATTTAGCCCCCCTGAGTAGATTTTGTTCCCTTCAAGAGTGAAGTTCCTTTGAAAGAGTCTAATAGCTTAAAGTAAGTTAGGGATGACACGAGATTGTTCTTTTAGAAACAAAGTATCGATTTTTGATGGATCTAATTTTAATTTTTGGAAAGTTAGGATGGATTCATATTTAACTTCTCTCGGTATGGATATCTAGAATTGAGTTGTAGAAGGTTATAAAATCCATGAAAACCCTCCTAGGGATCAGATTGGAAAGAGGGCTTATGAAATAAAATTTAAGGCTAGGAATGATCTTTTATGTGGTTTGACTAACACTAAGTTTTTAAAGGTGATGATTGTAGAAAAATAAAGGAAATATGGGAAAAGTTGGAGACTATAAATGCAAGTGATTATATATTCAAAGAATCCAAGTTGTAGACTTACATAGCTCAGTTTGAAGGTCTAAGGATGAAAGAAGATGAAAACATTGCTACATTCATGCTTTAGGTTGATGAAGTTGTCCATCATATTCGAGGTCTTGGTGAAATCTTGGATGAGAACACTGTTGTGAAGAAGGTGCTTAGATCCTTACCTAGAAGGTTTGATCCTAAAATTTTTGCTATTGAAGAAGCTGAAAATGTGAATACTTTAAAGTTGATTGAGTTGCATGGAACATTGACTGCATTTGAGATGAGATTTGAAAGTGAAGATTATATAAGAAAAGAAGTTGCTTTTAGAGTATCTTTGAAGCAAGTTGATCAAGCTTCTAGTTGTGGGTAAGATCTAGAAAAAAAATAAAAAATAAAAAAATTGTTAGAAAACTACAAAGAGGTTATGTAAGTACAAAGGTAAATTACCTTTCAAGTGTTTCAATTGTGGAGAAGTTAGATATTTTATGGCTAAGTGTCCCCATAAGAATACTAATTATGTTGAACAAAATAATGGAAATAAGTCTTTTCAAAGAAGATCCAAAGGATAGAGAAATCATATAAGTTTTTATACTAAGGAGGAAGAAAAAGAATATTCTATAGAAGAAGAAGATGAAGTTGCATCCAGTGATGAAATTGGAAAATTTGTATTCATGGCTATTGAAACTATTGATGGTCATGTTGAAATGGGTTCTAGAGAAAATGATGAAAATGCAGATTTTATGAAGAATTTGTTATGGTCTAGAAAAGAGATCAAGAAGATGAATATCAAAAAATGGGAAAAGTAAGAGCCAAAGAGAAAATAACAATAGATTTGAAGATTGTTGAAAAGATGATTGTTGGTCTAAAGAATCAAGCAAAAGAATCAAAAAGAGTTGAAGAAGTTCCAACAGAGAAATTACTATCAAGAGACAAAGACTATGAAAAGCTTGAGGCAATGATTGTTGTAGTCAAAAAAGAGCTTGAGAAGGAAAATCAACAAGTGCAGTTGAATTTCAATAAAAGTATTGAAACCCTAGATTTGCATAGCAAAACCAGAGTAAATTTTGATGATTAGAAGAAAAAGGTGACAAAACAGTTAGAGCAGACTACTAAGGCAAGTCTAGAAGTGACATGTTCTAAAGGACATTGGAAAGTAATGGAAGCATGACTCAAAATGATGTATTTTTCCAAGTGTAGAACAAAACAAGGAGATATAGAGAACAAGGATACAATACCAAGTCAAGTTTTTATTTTTTTAGTTGTAATGATTATGGACATAAGATTGTGGATTGTAGAAGAGTTTTGATAAGAAGAAATATTTTTGTCAATAATAATGCATTTGCACCTTTGTTTAATTATAATGTCATAAGTTTCAAGTGCAACAATTTTGGACACATTTCAAGGAACTACAAAAGCAATTTTGTGAATTCCCCATTACTGGAGAAATTAAAAAATGATGTTCTAGAGAAGTTTTGGAAGAAGGTTCCAAAAGAGAATTTTGAGAAGGATATGATAGTTCAAACTACTCTACATGCTCAGAAGGAGAAGAAGAGCCTATGGATTATTGATAGTGGTTGCTATAGTAATATGATTGGAGATAAAATAAAATTCATGAATTTCAAAGAATTTTAAGGAGGTTCAATTACCCTTGGAAACAATTATATTCTCTCTACTTTCCATATTTAATTAAGTACTTTCATCTATCACATCTATTCTCTCTACTTTTCACATTCAATTAATATTAAAATTTACTAATTAAGCCGAGAGGATTTTCCTATAGTCACATTCATCCATGTACACATTTTCATCTCCTTGATTTTCATTTCTAATTGAAATTGCAACCATTCAGGTGTACAAAAATATTTAAATCTAAATGAAGCTACTTTCCTTGGTCAAAACATGAATAAATGAGAAAATAATTATATTAATGCAGCTCCTGTGTACTTAAAATCATAACTGTTAACTATTAGGTAGGAAAATAAAGGAAAATAAGCATATAAACATGAACACACATGAATAAAGGTTGAAGGGTGTGTGTCATAAATGACTACGTGGAAGGCCATTTCAAAAATATGGAATTATTAAATAAGAAATATAATGGGAGTTTTTCAATTTTGAAGAAAATAGCTCATTTATAAGAAAAATCTCTTGATCTTTGTCAATTTCAATGAAAATTAATATAATATAATTGTGAACCTAATTTTTATAGGAAGTAGGATTTCAAAGACAACTAACTCATTAATATTAGGATCCTCCCTCTGGAAATTTTTGCTTTATTTGAATAGCCACAAAGATTGATGTACAATAGTAAATTCTTCAAAAAATTATATTTATTCATAAGACAAGTTAATTCTGTACAAGCATATAAAAAGTCTAAAGGCATGCCATATTTTTCTAAATTTTCTTTTACAATAAGATTACTAACCAAACAATTAGTATTGCATAGGGTTAGGGGTAAATGCTTTTGATTTGAAGCTATGAACTAACAAGGTCACAAATGGGGGACCTCATCCCCAATTTAAACATTCAACAATTACACCCCACTGGGATTTGAACTTTGATGGCAATAACAACGCTACAACAACTTAACCATCATACTATGCCACTATTGACAGAGTAACTATATTATTACTAATATAATTAATATTATATTGTTATTAATATATTATATAATTATTATATATTATTAATAATTGTATTATAATACTATATTATGTTTTTTTCTTATTAAGAGGGGCAAATGCTTTTGACTTGGAACTATGAACCAGTGAGGTCACAAACGGGGGATCTCATCCCCAATATAAATTCTCAAAAATTACACCCCACTATGGTTGGAACCTTGATGGCAAGAGTAGTAACACAACAACATAACCATCACACCATGCCACTATTAACTATACTATATTATGTCATTATATAGTATATTAATAATTATATTATTATTAGTATATATTAATATTATTTTACACTTATTTATTATAAATATTAATAATATATAATAATATTAATAGTAATCTTTTATAAATTATAATATTTAAAAACTAATATTAATAATATAATAGTAATAAGAATAAGAATAGTTTAAGGGGGCAACCCCGCTGGCCGAACGGTTGGTATGGTTGGGCTAAGGCTTTGGGTTCGTCCCATGTAGGTCCAAGGTTCGATTCACGCCCGCCGATTTCAAGTGGTGGCAGTTTAGTGCGGCCCTAGGCTATCACCTCCAGTGGACTAGTCTCGCCTCAACTTGCCTCCTTCGTCCCCCAAAACCTGGAAAAAAAGTAAGACCAAGGCAAGGGTGGTGGAGCTCGCTGGGCTGAGTCGCGAGGATACCACTAGACTACCAAAAAAAAAAAAATAGTTTAATAGTATAATAATATAATAATAAAAATCATATAATAATTATAACCTTAATATTATTTATATTAATAATATCAATATATATTTTTTGAGATATAATTAGGTGCAAAAAAAAGAGCGCCTGACACCAAACACATCACTTAACCATTTAGGCATACATTACAAAACAATAAAAAACCAGCGAAAAAGAGGGCCTAATGCCAAATACATCACTTAACCATCTAGGCATACATTACAAAAAAAAAAAAAAAAACTAGTTAGAATTCAATGCTTTCCCTGTCACTGGCACACCCACCTAGTCCATTACCTCCATAACCTCCACGTCCACTTCATCACCCACCTCCTCCAAACAACCAAGGTCTTCTTTCTTCATTGGCAATTCTAGAACAACAAACTGATTCTCCAAGATGTGTGCCCTCAATAACTCTTTCAACATATTTATATTACCTGAGACTTCTGCCATACAAGCTTTTGTATCTTCACCAACACTCCCTATGATAAATGGGATCCATGGGCCATTAATTATAAGAGTTAACTAGGGCCAAACACCACCTATTGGTCTCAACCCCAGCCCCCCACGACCATGCTCAAGTAAAATTCCATGGCTTCACGCCATCACACCTTAACTAAACACCTCATTAAGAACCACAACATGCCTTTCTACTCTCGTGCATGCAAAAATCATGCCATAAACATGGATGAACTATATTTGAATTCACTCTAAAACAGTATGTGGAGAAGAGAAATTTGTCTCCCATAATTTGTTTTATCGCCTCCAATGTTCTCATATTCCTTTGCATTGAAAAGCCTTTCGAGCCTCGTGTCTGAGACCACACCACAAAATACCATCTACCTCTCCTTCACACCTAAGAAAATCATGGTTTCCATGGCCGATTTTGCCAATTGCTTCCTACTATTGCTCATTTTAAAGGCTATCCACCACCACCTTTGTCCTCTTGCATTTAAGACCCCTTCCCAACCTTCTCTCAGCCTCAATAGTTGGTATCCTACAAGGCTACATCGCTCATGCGACATGACCAATATTAATCATTGGCATCCCATTAGAATCACCTAAAATCTTGATCACATCTTTAGATAATTGGTTGGCTTCTACATTCCCTATGAGAGATTTTAAACTCTTCAAATCCCTCTAACTCCGGGCCCATAATTTGAATTATCCATTTTTCCAATTTCCAATTTGGGGTTGCATTCTTGTAGATTGCATTAATCACTATCATAGAATCTCATTCAAGTTGGATTTTTGGACACTCCAATCTTTTACAGAGATTTAAGCCTTGCCAAGTAGCTTGGAATTTTGCTTCATTATTACTCCCATCCCTCAACCTTTTTGCACATTTGGCTAAATGATCCCTTATAATACATCCTATACCTAATGGGCTTTGGTTACCTTGAGTTGCCCCATCAAAATTCACCTTTATCCACCCCTCATTCAACAAATGCCACTTCACATTTGCTCTAGGATTTCTGCTAAGATCATCCTTACAAACCCCATAAACAAGGAATAACAATAATATATTAATAAACATATAATATTATAATAAATATAATAATAATATAATGATATAAAAATATTATAATAATATAATACTTACTCTAATTAAACCTTCATCATAAATATAAATGAACATTAAATATTATTGATTACCACCCTAAATTGAACCATAATGGGAAACAAAAACAAAAAAATCATAAAAATATAATAATAAAATAATATAGTAAAATTAATATAATATAGTATACGAACATTATTATAATAATAATAAAAAAATTATAACATAATATAATAATTTAATATTTATTAGTATAATAATAAAAAATACACAATAATAAATTAATAAGAGTATAATAATAATATAATACTAATATTATTAATAATTCAATAATAGTATGATATAATTATAATATATACCGCTTATATTAATAATAATATATTAACAAAAATAATAATATAATATTGTAATATAATGCAATTATTAAAAATTATAAAAAATAATAATCCAAACCCCTAATTAATCCAATCATTTTAATATAATAATAATGTCAAATAATGTTTATTTATACGCTTTGCTTCGAAGCGCTCTGAAAACCATAGTGCTTGTCGATACTAGCGATAAATGGGAGGTATGTGCATGGGGGTGTTGGGCAAAGGAGGTTCCAAGCTCAACGAGAGGAAAGGGAATGAACCACATAAATCTCCCTCTAACTCTCATATTTTTTATTTGCTTGGTGGCACCTACAATAGACTAGGGATGGACAATGCTGACAAGGCTCACTTCCCTCTATGATTTCAACAGTCAACTCACATTCCAGAGATTTTCCTTGAGGGGTCAATACATGATAGCGAGAAATATTTATAAAAGCATGTCATCATTTCTAGATTCATTAAAACCTAGCCAAAGCTATGTGATTTGTATGTGTGGATAACATCAACATGGAAAGATGGCATGTATGATGAGCTTTGGAACTATCCTTGTGCTAGGGATTTTTTTATATAGGAGTTTGAATCTGTTGAAGATAGAGAAAAAATGGTAAAAAATGGACCTTAGGACTTCTAGGGAGATTTTCTTTGCATGAAACTATGGTATCCATCTTTTGATCCACACACATAGTCATTTACCTTTTGATCCACGCACATAGTCCTTTACTTTGGTGTATCTTTGGATCCAGTTACCTTATCTCCCCTTACAATTTTGGGAAACACAAAGTCTGCAAGCTATTGGTGATGGTATCGACAAATTTTGTTGTGAATTAGAGGAGACAACTTGCTACACAAGCTCCACCTACACACGCTTATGTATGGAGATGGATTTCTCTAAAGGACTCCCTATTGAAATTTCCTTGAAGGTGGGAAAGAGAAGATGGAGCAACTAGTTGATTATGAAATAAATGCCTTCAGATGTAGGAAGTTTTTCTCAATAGAAAACTATACCCCTCAATGCCCAAAAGCACATAACAGTGGTAAAATTGCTTTGAGGAAAAAACTCGCCTAGTCGAAAGGGGTAGAACCCCATTGCTACATCATTTCACAAGATTCTCAGACTAAAGAGAACCCTTCTCAGGCTTCTTCACTAGACTACACTAATTTGGTCACTCCTCTTGTGCAACATGACCTAGCTATGAAGTCCTCACATAATAGTGACACAATTGCGATCTCAACGAAAAAAAAAATCTTCCAAGGTAGTTAACATGGTGGTGGATCCTCTAAAATTTGCACCAACCCCAACGATGAGTGGTAAAAAGATGACACCAAAAATAGGAATGTGGAGCAAGTAATTCATTCCTAGGTTGACTAGGAATGGACATAAGTTAAGAGGAGGAAGAAGTCATCCCCTATAACTCTCACACATTCAATGGTGTTAAGATCTTCTAAGAAAGGGGACAATTGTTGAGTGTTTGAAACTCACATTCTGGGAGTAATCGCGAGAATTAGGAAATTGGTCTTTGCTCAGGTTCTGGAGGGCAACGATGATACAAAGGAAGGCGGAAGAGAATTATAGTAGCAATACATGATAAAGGAAAGACATCTAGTAGGTAGAAACATTAGATAGGAGATAGTAGTATATCATTGTCTACACAATGGATATAGTTTGTAGGGGTACGTAGGGTTATGTGGCCCCATTTTTTTTGCAATGGAGCTAGGGTAGGTAATAGGCAGTGTCAAAATCTAGGAATCAATCCAATTTTGTATATCAGGAAATAAATGCTATCCTTTTGGTGGTTTGTTTAAGCACACCATGACATAGAATAGGTAATATTTATTTTCTCAAGTTTATACATGGGTGCAACCCCTTAACTACTTTGAGCTAATAAAAAAAAAAATAAGGTAAAATAATTTAATATTTCATTAAGTTTAAAAATTTTAATATAAAATTTTATAAATTAATATTAATATTAATTATAATTCAATTCATCTCTTATCAAACTGTGACCCTTTTTTTAATAAAAAATTAAATAAGCACCTCAAGAATGAATATATATATATATAAATAATAATTTATTATATTTATTTATTAATATAGCTAATATTATTCTTAATAACATATATTATAATATTATAGTATATTTATTTTTAGCATACTTTTTTCTTTATTTATAATAATATATTAGTATGATACATTATAATAATATAATCCTAAATATTGCCAATAGTGGCATAGTGTGATGGTTAAGTTGTTGTGGTGTTGTTCATGCCATCAAGGTTCAAACCCCATTAGGGTGTTATTGTTGAGGGCATTTGTTCTCTAGTGTTTGGCAACGCTTATATCTACTAGTAGGTTTGATTTTTTCTTATCACCACTTGGAGGTAGGTGGTTTTCTTTAAATCATGACTAAAATTGGTGAGGGTTCATCGAAGAATGGTGCCTTTCATTTGCAAAAGGTGAATGGGTGCTTGGAAAGATCGCATCAATGTCTTGTATTGGTGATTCAACCTAATTTTTTGGTTGAGGATGTGGAGTATTGCAATAATCATGTGTTGATTTGCAATTTCATTGGGATGCAGGTGTCACTACCATTTCTTGATTCTTGGGTTCATAAGACTTGGAACCCAAAAGGTTATTTTGATATTATATTAGCGGCCAACAATTTCTTCATGGTGGATTTTTCCTATGTTGTTGATAGAAATTGAGCTTTTAAAGGCGGGCCTTCTACAATTAGGTGGGTCTCTTCATTAAACCATGGAATGTGGGATTCAAATCTACTGAGGAACTCCCTTCTATGGTTCTGGTTTGGGCGTGTCTCCCTCATTTTATTTTGGAATGCTAGTAAAGTGACATATTACACATAACTGCACCCTTGCTCGGTAAGCCTATTGGGCCTTCTCAAGAAACATTGACTAGAATGGTTGTTTCCTTTGCTCGTGTGTGTGTGGAACTCGACTTGAATAATTCACTATTGGACTCAATTGATATGAGCATTGGGGAAACTTCTTGGACCCATTAGTTGGATTATGAAGCATTGCCTTTTCATTATCGTTTATACCATTATTATAGTCACCTTCAGCGGAAATGTCCCAAAGCTACTAATGTTGTTGGTATGACTAATGCTCCTTCTCAACCTACTTTGAAGATGGACAAGGGTAAGGCTTCCATGTAGGAGGTGGTGGTGGATAAGGGAGGATTTGTACTAGTTAAGTCCCAAAATAGAAGTAGAGGCCAAAAGAGGACTCTCAAAGATAGGCAGGAAGAGGAAACTTTTAACAAGTTTGATGCCTTAGAGGACTTGGTTTAGGAGGAAGGTGGTCCCCTTGACCTACAAGTGATTGATGGTTCTATAGCTGAGAAGCACCTTAATAATTCACCAAATGTTATTTCCATTTGAACTCTGGTGGAGGGTAAAATGACTTAGATGGACACAAATCTCCCTCCTTCAGTTCCTATGCTTGGAGAGATCAGTATGGTGCCAAAGATTATTATGGGTTTTGCTATCTTTGGATCCAGTCTCACAATTGAGAAAAGTGTGGAGGAAACTAATAAAAGCAAGTCATCTACTCCTATTTTGGGCCTACAAGAAAACCTCCTAAAAAGGGTGCTCCTAAGATGCCTCTTAAAGCATGTAGGAAGAAGGACCAAGAAAAGTTAAAGTTAATTGGTGATAATTTGGTGTAGTCTAGTTTTGTGAGTACTATTGATTCTCACTTCTCTCAACCTTAGCGATGATTATGATATCTTGGAATGTTATGGGGTATGAATAACATCCCTAAACAAAAGGCTATTCATGAGTTGATTCATATTCACTCTCCTAATATGGTTTTCCTCTAGGAAACTAAGTTGTCTGTGGAAAGTATGTTGAACTTGGCTTCTAAGATATGGGGTGGAGGCCTATGTCAGTGTGTTGGGATGTAGGGCAGCTTTGGGGGACTTGCTTGTTTATGGGATCCACATAGAATTATTCCTATTTGGTGGTTCTTTGTAGGTACTCTACTTCTCTTGTTGCTTCTAATCTAGAGTTAGTGAGAGAATAATATTCTCTAACATATATGCTCCTACTAATTTCCTTGGCAAGATACATATGTGGTCTCATGTTAGATACTTGTGTTCTTTGGAGCCTTTTCTTCCTTGGATTTTTGTAGGTGATTTCAGTGCTATCTTCTCTCTAGAGGATAAAAGCGGTGGTAATTATTATCTAAACCCTTCCTCAGATCTCCTCAAGAACAATTTGGCTCCTTTGAACTTGGTGGATATCAAACTCTCAAATGGGATGTTTACTTGGAACAATAGGAGGACTGGTGATGCTGCCATTTGAAAAAGGTTGTACAGGTTTATGTTGTCTAGCTTTTGGGTTGGTGACAAATGGATGACTAGCTTAGAGATTTTGGATTGGCGAGGCTCAAATCATTGGCCAATCAAATTCTTAGCTTGTTTGTCTAGATACTCTAAAAAAAAATCTTTTAGATTTCAACTCATGTCGCTCCAAGATGCATCTCTTCATGATCTTGTTCCTGGTTGATGGAGTTCTAGGAAACTGAGTTTTGGCAAAGCTTGGTTTTGGAACTGCTATGTACTCCTTTCCCAAGAGGTTGAAATATATCAAGTATATGTTGAAATGATGGAATAAACACCATTTTGGCAATGCTTTCCAGGCTAAAAGGGTTGCTCAGGAGTACTTGGTCTCCATTACTCAACAGATCTAGGCCCAGGGACTTTCTGAGGAATTGAGTATGTTAGAAGTTGTGGTGGTGAAGGATGTGAAGGAATAGGAACTTTGTGAGGAAATTTTCTAGAAACCAAAAGTCCCACATCGATTGGCTCTAGGAAGGTGACATGAATACTTCATTTTTTCACAATTCGGTATAATGATAGAAGGTAGGGTAATATAATTTCTTCACTTAGGTCCCTAAAGGTGGATCATTTTTTTCCTCTATTGAGATTTCAAAAGAGTCTAAATTAGGTTTTTTCTACTTTTTTTTTTCAGTTGATTCCCATTCTTCCAATGAGGAAGAGGCTACAATTTTGGCCTACGTCCCTCCTTTGGTGACTAGTGAAATGAACGATTCTCTTCTTAAATTGATCTCCTTGTCAAATTTAGAGGATATTGCATTTTAGATGAAGAAAGGTAAAGCTTTAGGTCTTGATGGGTTTCTGATAGAGTTATTTCAAGAGTTTTTGGAGATTATTAAGCTTGACCTTCTTGAAGTTGTCCAAGAGTCTCAAAAGAACAAGCAAATGCTAAGAGCCATAATGGCACTTTTCTAGCTCTTATCCCTAAGTAGGAGTATGCTAATTCCTTGGATCTCTTCAGACCAATTTCTTTGTGTAATGTGGTGTACAAAATAATCACTAAGCTAATTGCTAAACGCTTGAAGCCATGGTTAAACAAGTTGATCTATGAGGAGCAGGGTGGATTTGTGGCTGGTAGGCAGATTCTTGATGGTGTTGTTATTACAACTGAGGTTGTTCACTCTATGGCCTCTTCTAGAAAGAAGTCTATGTTTATTAAGTTATACATGGCCAAAGCTTATGATCGTGTCAAATGGGATTTTCTATCCAAGATTCTATAAGCTTTTGGATTTGGTTGTGCCACTTCCTCCTTTTTTTTGCTTGTCAATGGGGAGACTTCTAAGCTTTTTGGGCCATCTAGGGGACTTCAACAAGGGGATCCTTTATTCCCATATTTATTTTAATGGTTGAGGGGCTTGGGAGATTTATTAAATCTTGTGAGGATCTTGGTCTCATTCATGGCTGGCACTAGGGTAATAATCTACCCTCCCAATCCCATCTTCAGTTTATGGATGACATGACTTTGATGGTCTTAGACAAAGTGGATGAATCAATCAATTTAAGGAAGGCCTTGGACTATTATTTGGTTGCTTCGGGATATAGCATCAATGAGGGCAAGTCCTCTATTTATTTCTTTAACACTCCTAAGCTTATTCAGTGAAGAATTGTTAGGATTCTTAGGTTCCAGATTGGTTCTCTTCCCTTTGTTTACCTTGGTATTCCTCTTACTATTCACACACTTCCAAGGTTGTTTTAGCAGGATGTTATTGAGAATTTTTATAAAAAAGTTAGTCATTAGATTTGTAGGTGGCTCTCTACTACTGGTAGAGTGAATTTATTGAAATATGTGGTTTAGGATCTCCTGTTATATAGGTGCTTTGTGTTATTTGCCTCTGCCAACATTGTCAAAGACTTTGAGTGTCTTTGACATCATTTTCTTTGGTCTAGTAACCTCCTCTCTAGGAAGTGGTGTCTGGTTAAGTGGGATGATGTGTGTTGTCTGAAGTAGGAAGGAGGTCTTGGGCTGCATCAGGCTAATTTGAATGGGAAAGATTTGGTGGCTAAACTTATTGGCTTTGGTGTTCTCAACATCATTAGAATTGGGCTAAGATCCTTACCTCAAAATATCTTGGGGGTGTGGAGAGTGTGGATGTGCCATGATATAGCCTTATGGGTAAAGGTTCTATGGTTTTGACTACCCTCAAAAAGGTGCCAAGTAGATTAAACAAGGGTTGTTTTGGATTTGCAACAAAGGCTCAGATGCTCTCTTTTAGTTTGATTATTGGGATGAGCACCCTCCTATTATGTCAACACACCCTCACTTGAAATTTTTATTTTGAATTTTCTAAAGGCTGGATGGAGTCGTGTAGTGGATTTTAAAACCCCACAAATTTTGGCTTAGGCTACTATGTATATGTGGAAGGACCCGCATGAGTGGCCTCCTAGGGGATTGATGGAGGATCGTCAAGATCTCACTTGCATTTTGGATGGTAGGGTTTGCAACCCTGTTGTAGAGAGAGATATTCTGGCTTGAGGTCATGATAAAAAAGGAAATTTTTTTGTTACCTTTAGTTATCAGGTGTTAGATAAATAGATTTTTGGGTGTATGGGGGTCCCCTAGTGGAAACAAATATGGAATAAATTTTCTTGGCCTAAGTGCAATTTCTTCTCGTGGCCAGTGATTTATATTAAATGCTTGACTTGGGAGAATCTTTGGAAGCACAATTTTTAGGGCCCCTCTATGTGTGTCTTGTGCTCGAATAGTGATGAGAACTCTTCTCATCTATTTTTTCAATGCTCTTTTCTTAGGGTGATTTGGCACCTCTTCTGGGATGTCTGGAATAAGCCATGCATGCATGCTTCTTATTTGGGTGAATTTTAGATCAGGTTGGGGAACTCTCCAGCTAAGACTTCCTTCCTCCACATAGCTTGGACAACTGGTACTAGCTTGATTATCTAACATATTTGGTTGGAGCGTAGCTATAATATTTTTTGGATAAGAAAATTTAGGTTCGATAGGTTTGGATGAGAATTTTGTGGGGTTCTTTAGGAGACTTTGGTGACTAAGTGTGATCTTTCAATCCCCATGGATCTTGGAGATAGGGGAGTGGTTCAAAGTTTTGGTCTTTCAGTTTTGTGGCAGGTGTGGGCCTAAGGCTGGTCTAGGTCAGAGTGCTAGAGGGAAGGTTCTGAGAGATGGTCATTGGAGGCCACCTCCTATTGGGGTGTTGAAGATTAATACTAATGGGTCCTCTAGAGGTAATCTTGGTCATGTTGGGGTTGGTGGCATTGGCATAGATAGTTCTAGAGTGGTTGATTTTCTCTTCTCAAAGTATAGGGGTCAACACTCTAATAATTTCATGGACGATTTAGTGAAATATGCCCCTTAATTTTTTCTTCAAAATTTCACCAACAACAAGAACATGTTAAGGATTAGCCCAAAATCTCAATCAGCTGAAAGCAACCTTCGCCAAAAATGTTCACCAAGATCCTATTGAAGGCGAGGTGGTAGCATATGGGAAGGGATCGTTAGCAACAACTGAATTTGAATTACAAGCTAGAAATGAAAGTAGGCAGTGATCCAACCATAAATATTCCATGCTACCACTTATTTAATGGGGGGAAATATATTACAATGAAGAACAATTCATCTGATTTTCAGCACACATCCACTCAACAGTGGGGATTCGCCACTTAAATACTGGGTGAGATATGAGAGATTCAATTATCCATTTCTCCACACTAGCGGTAAACCATCCAGGGGTTACAATGTGTGAGAATAAACACAAAGTAAATGTAGAAATTAAATGACTGGAATAGTACTACTGTTTACAATCTTACAATGCCAAATATCTACAAATTACAAGTGTTGTTGCTATAGAATCAAAGCAAAATGACAAAATGATTCAACTTAAAAATCAACTCAACTACTGAATTACAAGGGCAGATAGGTTGGATGAAGCAATGTGGGCCTATAATACTATGTGGAAAACAACAACTCGGTTTTCTCCTTATGAACTAGTGTATGGAAAGAAACTAGTTATGCCAATTGAATTTGAATTAAAAACATTGAAGACCACAGTAGAAATTGGAATCGATCTACCAGAAATAGAGAAAAGTAGAATTTTGTAGCTTAATAGACTTGATGAAATGATAATGGGGGCAGTTCAACACATAGAGGTGATTCAAAAGCAAAGGAATGAATGGCACGATAAACATATTGTGTCCAGGAAGTTCAAAGCAGGAGATTGGGCATTGTTATTTGACTCTAGATTTGAAGAGTTTAAGGCAAAGTTCCATACAAGATGGTTAGGACCCTATGAGATAGATCAGATATTTGAAAATGGAGTTGTCTAATTAGTACCAATTGATGGAGAAAAGAGAGTTATGTTAGTAAATGGTCATTTTCTGAAAACGTATCATAAGCCAGCATCAAAAGAAGAATTTTTAGATGATCTACAACACATAATTGAACATTTTCTCATGTAATACTTATCTTCCATGAGAGAAGGTCGCTAAACTTTTGAGGAAGGCATGAATAAATAGGGTAAATTGAAAAGTAGCAATTGATGGTTTACCTTGAGAAAAATGGAAGTAAATTGAAAACCAACAAATGGTGGTTTGCTTTCGAAAAAACAAAAAGAAGAGATGACTAAAAACCAACAATTGGTGGTCTATCTTAATTAACTCCTGAAGGCTCCTAAAGAACTCCAAAAAGCTCTTGAAGGCTCTTGAAGATTGAAGACTTTGAAGACTCCATTTTTTCCCAATAGCTCATGAAGGCTCTTGAAGGTCGAAGCCACTAAAAAGACTTTGTATTGCTCAAACAACTCCTAATGACTCTTGAAATTCCAAAGCTTTGAGAGCTCCTGAAGACTCTTGAAAATTCTGACAATCTTGAAGGCTCTCAACTCATGCAATTCCAAGGCTCCTGAGAGCTGAAGGCTCCTAAAGAACCCTTGAAGGCTCCTAAAGAACTCAAAGACTCAAAATAAATTAAGGTGCACATTTAATGTTAATATTACTTTCGAATATTATTTTCTAAGGTAGTTACACTAAGTTAAAATAGGTAGATATTTATGAATCTAGACATCTCTACTATACTGTTATTTAAGGATGATAATAAATAAAATTTTAATAATTTCAAAAAGCGGCGGATGGTCGATATAAGGAATGACAGGACATTGATGATGTTAGTGAATGATAACAAATCTTTTCATGATTCGGTTGTCTTTTCAAAAATCCTCCCAAGTACAAATGGACATGTGTAATGAATGCCACCAACCTTGCAAATTGAATTGCAAGTTTCAAGTTGTAGCATGCGAATCATCTGGTGTAGTAAAGGAAATAAATGAAAAAATTAAATGGCACGTCATTTTCAAAATTGGTTGCTCCCAAATTAAGAAAAATCATTCTACATTTTTGGTAAGTAATTCAGACTGCCAGTCAAAGTCCACCAGTGAAGTCCACCATTATTGATAGAGAAAGATGGAGAATAAGAGAAATTTTGATCCGGAAAACTTTAGTCTTGATTCAGAGACCAAAAGATTGTTAGAAGAAGTTGGGTGGCTAAATTTTGTTATGTAGTATGAAAGCTTCAAGCCAGAAATGGTTTGGTAATTTGTGACAAAATTTAATGTGAATGCCACCAGAGTAAGGGGAGAGATAATTGAAGTCACTCCAAAAATTATAAGTGAAATTTTTGGAATCCCAAATGAGGGAAAACTGATTAACAAAGGCTGAATTAAGTTTGAGAAATTGGTGGTTGCATTTTGCCAAGATCTGAAAAGAAGGTCAGAGATACAAATGCATAAAGGAGACCAGTGCGACATAGCTTGTAACAGTTTAGACAAGCCGTGGAGGACTGCTACGATGTGGCTCATGAATTTCTTCACCTGTGATGAGCAGTATGGTACAATGCTAGGTCCAGGAATGCGACTTTTAATAAATTTGAGGTATGGTCAAACAAAACCTTAAGCTAGGATAAATTTTCTAGCATTCTTGTTTCAAAAAATTTCTTCCATGATTTTGAGAGTAAAAGCTAGGGGAGAATCTTCTATGAAATACTAGGAATTGATACATTTGATAATTAAATACCATTTCTTAAAGAAAGAAATTGGGAAGCAGGGTTGGTTAGAATTTTTGTCTACACATGTGGGAAAGCAAAAAGGGAGACCCACAAGGGGATTCTCAGCTAAAAAGACAAAAATGGAGGAAGGAGAGTCTTCCAAGAAAAGGGGAAAAAGTAAATTTCTAGAAATATCTAGGGTAACCTGTACTAGGTTGAAAAAGAGGAGACAAGAAGTACAAGAGGAAAACCCTAGTCATGTTGAAACTGTTGTGTCCACTCATGAAAAGACACATGTTTCTGGAAGCCCTGTTAAATATCCTGAGCATGAAGATATTTGTACCCCTACACAATCTCCTGGGAGACCTCAAAGTCCCCCTAAAGGCCCAACACCAACTCCTGAAGACAACCCTATTTTTGAAGTCCATGACTCTCTTCAAGAGTTTGGCACACAATCTAAAGAGCATGAGGCATCTAAAATATTTGAACAAGAAGAAGAGACTATGAGATCCCCTATACCTTCTCCACAATGTGAGAAGAGGAAAGGGAAAGAGCCATTAATTGAAGAAGGACCCCATGAAGATTTAAAAATAGAGGAATTGGAGATAGAAGAATTGTTGAGAACAATGAAACTATCCTGTTTAGAGGTTGAATTAGTCCCTAAGGAGAAATTAAGAAGAAAGGAAGAAGAATTGCAATAGTTTGTCAGCAAAAATCAAGAAATGAAAAAGCAAGTTGAAAAAAATGATGCAAGGTTTAGAGAACAGTTATGTAAAATAGAGGATTCCTTGCAGCAAGCCAATGTGCAAGCACTAGCAAGTGTTGAGGAAATTTCAAGACTAAAAGAATAGTTACAATGGAAACAAGAATAATTACGACAATCCATGCGATTCTATGTGCAAGAAGCCTCTACTTCCACAAATCCTCTACAAAACCTTGCTTTGCCTTCCATTATCCCTGATATTCCTACCACCACTCCAGTTCAACCTAGATACCTCTCATTGGCGGCCTTGAAATATAAGGAAAAAAATAAAGCATTAAAAGAGCAAATATAAAATTTAGAAAAAGAAAAGAATGAGATTGAGAAAAGACTTCAAAAAGTGGCATAAATTAGCTCTACCATGCTTTCCATGAGAAGACCAGCTAAAATTTATTCCTTGTTTCTTAGAGAAAAGTTTTTAGAATGGAAATTAAATCAGCTAGTCCTGGGAAGAAGCCTGGATTATCATGAGCATCATGATTTTTTAAAGGATTACTTTAACAGCCACCCTGACATTAAAAATTTAATGTGTGAATTTTACCAACATGGATTTCTAATGGGAGACAATGATGACTCAATGTTGAATATTTATGTTAGTGAGCTTCAAATTAGAGCTTTTATTTCTTTAATGCAAAATTAGGTGGATTGGTCAAATAGAATGGATAAGTATAAAGAGGTTGAAAGAAAATATGGGCTACCAATGAGACCTGAAATGCCTCATGCTGGAAAATATATCAAGGCTATAAGATCAGTGGTCAAGCTAAATCATGTTAATCCCCTCTATGTCTCAAACTTGTTTGATAGTATTGCAACGTTCTAAGATGTTGAAGCAACAATCCCTCCTTTAGCACTGTAGTCTTGTGAGGAAAGGTACCAGATCATTCTAGAAACACTCAAAAGAAGGGATCCAATAAGTCCAAATAATATCAATTGGAGTTTAGTCAGAGTTAGGCATGTCATCATCCTAATCCAACAGTAGAAAGAATTTTTGGTAGGCATGAGATTTAGAATCCCGATCATTATTATGCCAGCACCAAAGCTAAAGGAAACAACAAATATATCAGATGGGGTAATGAGGCCATGGTTTGAGAAATTGAGACAAAGCTATGGCTATGCACATAATACTAGATTACCAGAGCATTACATGGAAGGTGTTTTTGACTGTTGCATTTGGATGGAGGCCCTAAACAAAGAAAAAGAAAATACCATATTTCTGGATGAAGAACCATGAGGAAATGGTCTGGAGCAAGTAGGGGAGAAATGATGGGAGATATGAAATACTTTCATTTATATCTTTTTATGTTTAAAAATACTTATTGTTATTGTTAATTGACGTGACTAGCGGTAGACAATAGATTAACATATTTTCTTATTTTACCTTATGTCTAGCTAAATTAGTGAATATATTGGAAGTGATAGCTTATTTTAAATGTGTTGCTTTATGATGATTTTGGATGAGATAAGTATGCTACATTGATCTTTATTACCATGATTGATGTCCTTTTCTTAAGGGTTTTTAACAGGGTATCTTAAAGGTTGATGATATGGTTAAACTCTTTGTTTAATCATGAGGAATGACTACGCCATAGATGAGACCTGTTGGATGATGAGTCACTCAAATTTTGAATCGACTTATTTATAGTCAGTTATGGAACTTTTACTTCCAGCGCCAATATGGCATAGTTCTGGCATAGTCCTCTTTAGTCCACTTCAGTTCTATTTTAAGTTTTATTTGTAATCTTTAGTTGGTCACAGTAAGTTTTGGAAGTTAATTCCATGTTAGAAGCTAATAAGGATATTATTATAAATATCCATGTTTCAGTTTTAGTTAGTTAGATAATTTTATAATTAGAATTTTTGTAATCATAAGCAATACTTTGTTTTGCATACTACTTTTGATCAATGGAAATGAAAGCAAGGAGTTAATTCAATCACTATGTTAAAGGATCTTACCTGAGGAAGAGCAGGGCCCGCTCAACCTTTGGAATGATCTTACATGTTGGTATTTTTTCAAGTTATGCTATTTCTAATTCTTTCATATTAAATCTGAGTAGATGTTAACTCTAAATTGTTTAGTTGTTAAATCATTGTTCGACTTGGTGAATGATAAATCTCGGTAGTTATTTATGCTTGAATTACATTTTGAAGTTTCAAGCTTATTATGGTTAGATTCATTTATTTAGAATCATTGGATTGAGTCGTTAGAATCATTAACAGGTTTCTCAAATGAATTAGATTTAGATATTGTTCAAATTAGTTAAACTTGATGTTTATTTGTTAAGTTTCATTAGAAGCAATGATAGGAACTTATGGAAGGATGAAGTGTGAGTTTGTTGAAATTTTTTTCATGGAGATTAGCTTTCATTCTTTCTAGAGTAATTGTCAATTCCTCACAATTCAATTTTGTTTCTAAATTAGTGTTTAAATTTCAGCAATTAATTATGAATTTCTTTTAAAAGCAAAATAGAGTTAAAATTGGATTTTGTGTTATAGATTAAGAATTAAAGTAATCATTAGTTGTCTCCATGAATCAATCTAAACTAAGTTCAATAAAGTCATAAATAAGTCAATGGGATTTTAAATTAGAAAATAAGAAAGAATTAAACCTTAGGAATTAGTTGCTATAGTTAAGCTCCTAAGAGCTCCTGATAGCTCCTGAAAGCTCTTGAAGTCATTGTTTATAGTGTGAAACCTCCCCAAAGAATCTGTGACAACTATCCTTATCATATATTGCTCTGAGACACAACCAGTTTGATATATAATTGATTAAATGATGCAAGTTGTGACATCAACGACCTTTCCCATCATGCATGTCTACCAAAATATCAATAGTGGGGTACCCCCCATGAGTTTGTTGAGCATAGGTTGTCATTGATGTCAAACTGATGTTAGTAGGTCATTGTTGTTGACATTAGTTATCAAAGGGTGTCAAGGTTGTTAGATGTGAAGGCTTTCAAGATGAAGAGTGTAGGAGTACAAGTATTGAAAACAATCTTAATGTTTTAGAAGTGTTGTTTAATAGTGTGTAGGTTGTCTAATCTATTATATCTTGTATCAATTTTTTTTATGGCATGACTACCATCAGATAGTTAATGAATTTATTATACCATGCTAGGTATTTAGTCAACCTGAAAGGGGTGGTCCAAAAGGATATATTCTAGGTGGAGATATTATTTAATATGGATGGCATTTCTTTCATAAATGCATTTTTTCTCTATGGTTTGGAAGGAGAGTATGCCTACACTAGTTCTATCAAATTCCTGAATTTCCAATGGCATGGCTTAGTATGTGAGGATTTTGAAATATTATAGTCTTCATCAAATTATTTTAAGTTTGAAGCATGTGCAATAATGACTACAAGTGTGTGGAGTAAGGATATGACTTATTTAAGGTTCATGTGGTGGCACAAGGTGTCAAGTTCTTTTGGTTGCAAGATTGGACCTTTGTATCACACATTTCATGTAACTTAAATTTAGGTCCATCCTATGTTGTCTAGGTTGGTGTGGATCCCTAGGTGACATAGAAGAGTGTTAATTTAGTATCATATATATATATTTCAAATGTTTAGATGCATTGTGTGCATTCATGAGTGTCGAATTATCTATGAATATAATTAATGATTATAGTGAAAGTACATCAGTGGGATGTACAATTATGTAATGAATGGCAGGTATGTGATAGAAGTGTAAATGCTAGTATCAGTGTGTCTGCTAGTGTGTTTCGGGGTCATATTTCAAATCTACCTTTATTTTTATTCTGTTAGGATTGGTAGTCTACCTACTGTATTATTTTGGCAAGGATTGGTGTCTCTATTTTGATGGGGATTGGTGTCTCCTGTAGGTTGGTGACTACATCATATCATAAAATTTCCTTATTATATTCCTACTTGTGAGACCTTATCACAATGGTTTTCCTTTTTTGGGTTTCCACGTAAAAATTTGGTGTTAAGTGTTATCTTGTGTTGTGCTTTAATTGCTTTACTTACTATTTTGCATGGTTCAGTGCTCTTCATGTTGAAAAACTATAAAGTAGTTGTGAATTTTTTTAGAAATATTATAAGTGTTTGGATCTATTAATTTAGCCCCCCTGAGTAGATTTTGTTCCCTTCAAGAGTGAAGTTCCTTTGAAAGAGTCTAATAGCTTAAAGTAAGTTAGGGATGACACGAGATTGTTCTTTTAGAAACAAAGTATCGATTTTTGATGGATCTAATTTTAATTTTTGGAAAGTTAGGATGGATTCATATTTAACTTCTCTCGGTATGGATATCTAGAATTGAGTTGTAGAAGGTTATAAAATCCATGAAAACCCTCCTAGGGATCAGATTGGAAAGAGGGCTTATGAAATAAAATTTAAGGCTAGGAATGATCTTTTATGTGGTTTGACTAACACTAAGTTTTTAAAGGTGATGATTGTAGAAAAATAAAGGAAATATGGGAAAAGTTGGAGACTATAAATGCAAGTGATTATATATTCAAAGAATCCAAGTTGTAGACTTACATAGCTCAGTTTGAAGGTCTAAGGATGAAAGAAGATGAAAACATTGCTACATTCATGCTTTAGGTTGATGAAGTTGTCCATCATATTCGAGGTCTTGGTGAAATCTTGGATGAGAACACTGTTGTGAAGAAGGTGCTTAGATCCTTACCTAGAAGGTTTGATCCTAAAATTTTTGCTATTGAAGAAGCTGAAAATGTGAATACTTTAAAGTTGATTGAGTTGCATGGAACATTGACTGCATTTGAGATGAGATTTGAAAGTGAAGATTATATAAGAAAAGAAGTTGCTTTTAGAGTATCTTTGAAGCAAGTTGATCAAGCTTCTAGTTGTGGGTAAGATCTAGAAAAAAAATAAAAAATAAAAAAATTGTTAGAAAACTACAAAGAGGTTATGTAAGTACAAAGGTAAATTACCTTTCAAGTGTTTCAATTGTGGAGAAGTTAGATATTTTATGGCTAAGTGTCCCCATAAGAATACTAATTATGTTGAACAAAATAATGGAAATAAGTCTTTTCAAAGAAGATCCAAAGGATAGAGAAATCATATAAGTTTTTATACTAAGGAGGAAGAAAAAGAATATTCTATAGAAGAAGAAGATGAAGTTGCATCCAGTGATGAAATTGGAAAATTTGTATTCATGGCTATTGAAACTATTGATGGTCATGTTGAAATGGGTTCTAGAGAAAATGATGAAAATGCAGATTTTATGAAGAATTTGTTATGGTCTAGAAAAGAGATCAAGAAGATGAATATCAAAAAATGGGAAAAGTAAGAGCCAAAGAGAAAATAACAATAGATTTGAAGATTGTTGAAAAGATGATTGTTGGTCTAAAGAATCAAGCAAAAGAATCAAAAAGAGTTGAAGAAGTTCCAACAGAGAAATTACTATCAAGAGACAAAGACTATGAAAAGCTTGAGGCAATGATTGTTGTAGTCAAAAAAGAGCTTGAGAAGGAAAATCAACAAGTGCAGTTGAATTTCAATAAA
This sequence comes from Sequoia sempervirens, assembly GCA_007258455.2. NCBI lineage: Eukaryota > Viridiplantae > Streptophyta > Pinopsida > Cupressales > Cupressaceae > Sequoia > Sequoia sempervirens. Next base: position 492,396,536 of record VDFB02193867.1, on the reverse strand, counting down.
AGTATTGAAACCCTAGATTTGCATAGCAAAACCAGAGTAAATTTTGATGATTAGAAGAAAAAGGTGACAAAACAGTTAGAGCAGACTACTAAGGCAAGTCTAGAAGTGACATGTTCTAAAGGACATTGGAAAGTAATGGAAGCATGACTCAAAATGATGTATTTTTCCAAGTGTAGAACAAAACAAGGAGATATAGAGAACAAGGATACAATACCAAGTCAAGTTTTTATTTTTTTAGTTGTAATGATTATGGACATAAGATTGTGGATTGTAGAAGAGTTTTGATAAGAAGAAATATTTTTGTCAATAATAATGCATTTGCACCTTTGTTTAATTATAATGTCATAAGTTTCAAGTGCAACAATTTTGGACACATTTCAAGGAACTACAAAAGCAATTTTGTGAATTCCCCATTACTGGAGAAATTAAAAAATGATGTTCTAGAGAAGTTTTGGAAGAAGGTTCCAAAAGAGAATTTTGAGAAGGATATGATAGTTCAAACTACTCTACATGCTCAGAAGGAGAAGAAGAGCCTATGGATTATTGATAGTGGTTGCTATAGTAATATGATTGGAGATAAAATAAAATTCATGAATTTCAAAGAATTTTAAGGAGGTTCAATTACCCTTGGAAACAATTATATTCTCTCTACTTTCCATATTTAATTAAGTACTTTCATCTATCACATCTATTCTCTCTACTTTTCACATTCAATTAATATTAAAATTTACTAATTAAGCCGAGAGGATTTTCCTATAGTCACATTCATCCATGTACACATTTTCATCTCCTTGATTTTCATTTCTAATTGAAATTGCAACCATTCAGGTGTACAAAAATATTTAAATCTAAATGAAGCTACTTTCCTTGGTCAAAACATGAATAAATGAGAAAATAATTATATTAATGCAGCTCCTGTGTACTTAAAATCATAACTGTTAACTATTAGGTAGGAAAATAAAGGAAAATAAGCATATAAACATGAACACACATGAATAAAGGTTGAAGGGTGTGTGTCATAAATGACTACGTGGAAGGCCATTTCAAAAATATGGAATTAATAAATAAGAAATATAATGGGAGTTTTTCAATTTTGAAGAAAATAGCTCATTTATAAAAAAAATCTCTTGATCTTTGTCAATTTCAATGAAAAATAATATAATATAATTGTGAACCTAATTTTTATAGGAAGTAGGATTTCAAAGACAACTAACTCATTAATATTAGGATCCTCCCTCTAGAAATTCTTGCTTTATTTGAATAGCCACAAAGATTGATGTACAATAGAAAATTCTTCAAAAAATTCTATTTATTCATAAGACAGGTTAAGTCTGTACAAGCATATAAAAAGTCTAAAGGCATGCCATATTTTTTTATATTTTCTTTTACAATAAGATTACTAACCAGATAATTAGTATTAAATAGGGTTAGGGGTAAATGCTTTTGATATGAAGCTATGAACTAACAAGGTCACAAATGGGGGACCTCAACCCCAATTTAAACATTCAACAATTACACCCCACTAGGATTTGAACTTTGATGGCAATAACAACGCTACAACAACTTAACCATCATACTATGCCACTATTGACAAAGTAACTATATTATTACTAATATAATTAATATTATATCGTTATTAATATATTATATAATTATTATATATTATTAATAATTGTATTATAATACTATATTATGTTTTTTTCTTATTAAGAGGGGCAAATGCTTTTGACTTGGAACTATGAACCAGTGAGGTCACAAATGGGGGATCTCATCCCTAATATAAATTCTCAACAATTACACCCCAATATGGTTTGAACCTTGATGGAAAGAGTAGCAACACAACAACATAACCATCACACCATGCCACTATTAACTATACTATATTATGTCATTATATAGTATATTAATAATTATATTATTATTAGTATATATTAATATTATTTTACACTTATTTATTATAAATATTAATAATATATAATAATATTAATAGTAATCTTTTATAAATTATAATATTTAAAATCTAATATTAATAATATAATAGTAATAATAATAAGAATAGTTTAATAGTATAATAATATAATAATAAAAATCATATAATAATTACAACCTTAATATTATTTATATTAATAATAACAATATATATTTTTTGAGATATAATTAGGTGCAAAAAAAAGAGGCCCTGACGCCAAATACATCACTTAACCATTTAGACATACATTACAAAACGATAACAAAACCAGTGAAAAAGACATACATTACAAAACAATAACAAAACCAGTGAAAAAGAGGGCATAATGCCAAATACATCACTTAACCATCTAGGCATACATTACAAAACAACAAAAAAAACTAGTCAGAATTCAATGCTTTCCCTGACACTGGAACACCCACCAGTCCATTACCTCCATAGCCTCCATGTCCACTTCATCACCCACCTCCTCCAAACAACCAAGGTCTTCTTTCTTCATTGGCAGTGCTAGAACAACAAACTCATTCTCCAAGACGTGTGCCCTCAATAACTCTTTCAACATATTTATATTACTCGAGACTTCTGCCATACAAGCTTTTGTATCTTCACCAACACTCCATATGATAAAGGGGATCCATGGGCCATAAATTATAAGAGTTAACTGGGGCCAAACACCACCTATTGGTCTCAACCCCAGCCCCCCATGACCATGCTCAGGTAAAATTCCATGGCTTCACGCCATCACACCTCAACTAAACACCTTATCAAGAACCACAACATGCCTTTCTACTCTTGTGCGTGCAAAAACCATGCCATAAACATGGATGAACTATATTTGAATTCACTCTAAAACAGTATGTGGAGAAGAGAAATTTGTCTCCCATAATCCATTTTATCACCTCCCATGTTCTCATATTCCTCTACATTGAAAAGTCTTTCGAGCCTCGTCTTTGAGACCACACCACAAAATGCCATCTAACTCTCCTTCACACCTAAGAAAATCATGGTTTACATGGTCAATTTTGCCAATTGCTTCCTACTGTTGCTCATTTTAAAGGCTATCCACCACCACCTTTTGTTAGGGTTAGAGATGGCAGATATCTAACAATTAAATGCAGATTTAAATAATAAACAGAGAAACTAAAACATACACAGAATAAATCATAACACAGAGAATTTAACGTGGTTCACCCAATCTGGGCTACATCCACCAAACCGCAGCCATCCAATACTTTTATTATCCAGTGCAAAACCTATTACAATCTCGCGAATAATCGCGTTTTTCTTCATACTATAACCCCCATCCCAACCCCTTTTAACAAGCTTTTAGAAGCTTCCAGAATTAGGGTTTTACAATGTCAGTTTTCTTTCTTTTTCAGAGATTTTTCCTTTTTCGTGAAGTACTCTTGTTCTGCTAGAACCCAACCGGGGCCCGACCGGACCGACGAGCGGGCGGGGTGTACAATATACCATGGGCTGCTGATATAGCGATCGGTCACCAATACCAACAATCTCACTTGGAGTGATCAGACTCCATCCTCAACCTCCCACTTGGAGACTGATCCTGAACAACACTGCTGCACTTACAGCTCCCACTGGAAATAAGGACTTTGGACCTTGCTACTAGGTTATACTTGAAATCAACCTTGAAGGCCAACCGAAGCTGAAGAGGAGCTCAGCTTCTCCCTTGGCACCGCCTTCGTAAACATATCCGCTGGATTGACATCTGTATGTATCTTGTTCAGCTTGACCTGCCCATCTTCCAACACTGACCGAATAAAATGATATCTCAATTGTATGTGTTTTGTTTTAGAATGCAAGGCAGAATTCTTTGCAAGATGTATAGCACTTTGACTGTCTATAAATAAATAATTTCGATCCTGTTGTTTCCCCAACTCAGCCATGAAAAATTGCAGCCATATCATCTCCTTGTAATTTTGATCCTGTTGTTTCCCCAACTCAGCCATGAAAAATTGCAGCCATATCATCTCCTTGGCCGCCTCTGTTGCAGCAACATACTCTACCTCTGTGGTAGATAAAGCAACCACCTTTTGCAATCGAGAAA
>VDFB02193867.1:492370724-492386518 GCA_007258455.2 Sequoia sempervirens | reverse complement strand
TTTATTGTGAATTAGAGGAGACAACCTGCTACACAAGCTCTGCCTACACACACTTATGTATGGAGATGGATTTCTCTAAAGGACTGCCTATTGAAATTTCCTTGAAGGTGGGAAAGAGAAGATGGAGGCAACAACTTGATTATGAAATAAATGCCTTCAGATGTAGGAAGTGTTTCTCAACAGAAACCTATACCCCTCAATGCCCAAAAGCACATAACAATGGTAAAATTGCTTCAAGGAATAAACTCACCTAGTGGAAAGGGGTAGAACCCCATCACTACGTCATATCATAGGATTCTCAGACTAAAGAGAACCCTTCTCAGGCTTCTTCACTAGATTGCACTAATTTGGTCACTCCTCTTGTGCAACATAACCTAGCTATGAAATCCTCAAATAATAGTGACACGATTGTGATTTCAACAAAAAAAAAATCTTCCAAGGTAGTTAACATGGTGGTGGATCCTTTGAAATATGCACCAACCCAATGATGAGTGGTAAGAAGATGATACCAAAAATAGGAATGTGGAGCAAGTAATTAATTCCTATGTTGACTAGGAATGGACATAAGTTAAGAGGAGGAAGAAGTCATCCCCTATAACTCTCACACATTCAATGGTGTTAAGATCTTCTAAGAAAGGGGACAATTGTTGAGTGTTTGAAAACTCACATTCTGGGAGTGATGGCGAGAATTAGGAAATTGGTCTTTGCTTAGGTTCTGGAGGGAAACAATGATACAAAGGAGGGTGGTAGAGAATTATAGTAGCAATACATGATAAAGGAAAGGCATCTAGTAGGTAGAAACATTAGATAGGAGATAGTAGTCTATCATTGTCTGCACAATGGATATAGGTTGTAGGGGTAGGTAGGGTTATGTGGCCCCATTTTTGTTGCAATGGAGCTAGGGTAGGTATTAAGCAATGTCAAAATCTAGGAATCAATCCAATTTTGTATAACAGGAAATAAATGTTGTCCTTTTGGTGGTCTGTTTATGCACCCCATGACACATAATAGGTAATATTTATTTTCTCAAGTTTATACATGGGTGCAACCCCTTAACTACTTTGAACTGATAAAAAGATAGAATAATGTAAAATAATAATATTTCACCAAGTTTAAAAATTTTAATATAAAATTTTATAAATTAATAATATTAAGTATAATTCAATTCATTTCTTATTAAACTATGACCCCTTTTTTTAATCAAAATTTAAATAAGCACCTCAAGAATGAATATCTATATATATAATGATTTATTATATTTATTTATTAATATAGTTAATATTATTCTTAATAACATATATTATAATATTATAGTATATTTATTGCTAGCATACTTTTTTCTTTATTTATAATAATATATTAATATAATACATTATAATAATATAATCCTAAATATTGCCAATAATGGCATAGTGTGATGGTTAAGTTGTGGTGTTGTTCTTGCCATTAGGGTGTTATTGTTGAGGGCATCCATTCTCTAGTGTTTGGCGATGCTTATATCTACTGGTAGGTTTGATTTTTTCTTATCACCACCTAGAGGTAGGCAGTTTTCTTTAAGTCATGGCTAACCTTGGTGAGGGTTCATCGAAGAATGGTGGCTTTCATTTGCAAAAGGTGAATGGGTGCTTGGAAATATCGCATGAACGTCTTGTATTGGTGATTCAACCTAATTCTGTGGTTGAGGATGTGGAGTATTGCAACAATCATGTGTTGATTTGCAAGTTCATGGGGATGCAGGTGTCGCTACCCTTTCTTGATTCCTGGGTTCATAAGACTTGGAACCCAAAAGGTGATTTTGATATTATGTTAGCGACCAACAATTTCTTCATGGTGAATTTTTCCTATGTTGTTGATAGAAATCGAGCTTTTAAAGGTGGGCCTTACTTCTACAATTAGGTGGGCCTCTTCATTAAACCATGGCATGTGAGATTCAAATCTACAAAGGAACTCCCTTCTATGGTTTTGGTTTGGGTGCGCCTCCCTCATTTTTCTCTAGAATGTTAGCGAAGTGATATATTACAAATGATTGCACCCTTGCTCGGTAAGCCTATTGGGCCTTCTCAAGAAACATTGAATAGAATAGTTCTTTCCTTTGCTTGTGTGTGCATGGAAATTGACTTGAATATTTCACTATTGGACTCAATTGATATGAGCATTGGGGCAACTTCTTGGACCCATTAGTTGGATTATGAGGCTTTGCCTTTTCATTATCGTTTATACCATTATTATAGTCACCTTCAACAGAAATGTCCCAAAGCTACTAATGTTGTTGGTATGACTAATGCTCCTTCTCAACCTACTTTGAAGATGGAAAAGGGTAAGGCTCCCATGTAGGGGATGGTGGTGGATAAGGGCGGATTTGTACTAGTTAAGTCCCAAAATAGAAGCAGAGGCCAAAAGAGGACTCTCAAAGATAGGCAGGAAGAGGAAACTTTTAACAAGTTTGATGCCTTAGAGGACTTGGTTTAGGAGGAATGTGTTCCCCTTGATCTGCAAGCGATTGATGGTTCTATAGCTGAGAAGCACCTTAAGAATCTGCGAAATTTTATTTCCATTTGAGCTCCGGTGGAGGGTAAAACGACTTAGATGGACACAAATCTCCCTCCTTTAGTTCCTATGCTTGGAGAGATCAGTATGGTGCCAAAGATTATTATGGATTATGTTATCCTTGGATTCTCACAATTGAGAAAAGTGTGGAGGAAACTAATAAAAGAAATTCATCTTCTCCTATTTTGGGCCTATAGGAAAACCCCCTAAAAAGGGGGCTCATGAGATGCCTCTTAAAGCATGTAGGAAGAAGGACCAAGAAAAGGTAAAGTTAATTGGTGATAATTTGGTGTAGTCTAGTTCTGTGAGTACTATTGATTCTCACTTCTCTCAACCTTAGCGATGATTATGATATCTTGGAATGTTAGGGGTATGAATAACATCCCTAAACAAAAGGCTATTCATGAGTTGATTCATATTCAATCTCCTAATATGGTTTTCCTCTAGGAAACTAAGTTGTCTGTGGAAAGTATGTTGAACTTGGCTTCTAAGGAGCAAGTGGTGGTGAGGCCTGCCTGTGTAATGTAGGGGCGTACTGGGGACTTGCTTGTTTATGGGATCCACATAGAATTATTCCTATTTGGTGGTTCTTTGTAGGTACTCTACTTCTCTTGTTGCTTCTAATCTAGAGTTAGTGAGAGAATAATATTCTCTAACATATATGCTCCTACTAATTTCCTTGGCAAGATACATTTGTGGTCTCATGTTAGATACTTGTGTTCTTTGGAGCCTTTTCTTCCTTAGATTTTTGTAGGTGATTTCAATGCTATCCGCTCTCTACAGGATAAAAGTGGTGGTAATTATTATCTAAACCCTTCCTCAGATCTCCTCAAGAACAATTTGGCTCCTTTGAACTTGGTGGATATCAAACTCTCAAATGGGATGTTTACTTGGAACAATAGGAGGACTGCGACGCCATTTCAAAGTGTCGTAATGTGTTTTGCTGTTCAGCTTTGCTGGTGGACAAAATGGATGACTAGCTAGATATTTGATTATGAGGTTTGAAATTGGCTTAGCCTATCACCTCTAGCTTGTTTGTCTAGATACTCTAAAAAACAATCTTTTAGATTTCAACTCATGTGGCTCCAAGATGCATCTCTTCATGATCTTGTTCCTCGTTGATGGAGTTCTAGGAAGCTGGGTTTTGGAATTGCTATGTATTCCTTTCCCAAGAGGTTGAAATATATCAAGTATATGTTGAAATGATGGAATAAACATCATTTTGGCAATCCTTTCCAGGCTAAAAGGGTTGCTTAGGAGCACTTGGACTCCATTACTCAACAGATCTAGGCCCAGGGACTTTCTGAGGAATTGAGTATGTTGGAAGTTGTGGTGGTGAAGGATGTGGAGGAATAGGAGCTTTGTGAGGAAATTTTCTAGAAGCAAATTTCTCACATCAATTGGCTCTAGGAAGGTGATAGGAATACTTCATTTTTTCACAATTCGGTTTAAGGATAGAAGGTAGGGTAATATCATTTCTTGTCTTAGGTCCCCAAAGATGGATCATTTTTTTCCTCTATTGAGATTTCAATAGAGTCTAAATTAGGTTTTTTCTGCTTTGTTTTCAAATGGTTCCCATTCTTCCAATGAGGAAGAGGCTACAATTTTAGCCTACATCCCTCCTTTGGTGACTAGTGAAATGAACGATTCTCTTCTTAAATCAATCTCCTTGTCAAAGTTAGAGGATATTGTGTTTTAGATGAAGAAAGGTAAAGTTTTAGGTCTTGATGGGTTTCTGATAGATTTATTTCAGAAGTTTTTGGAGATTATTAAGCTTGACCTTCTTGAAGTTGTCCAAGAGTCTCAAAAGAACAATCAAATCCTAAGAGCCATGAATGCCACTTTTCTAGCTCTTATCCCTAGGCAGGAGTGTGCTAATTCCTTGGATCTCTTCAGACCAATTGCTTTGTGTAATGTGGTGTACAAAATAATCACTAAGCTAATTGCTAAACACTTGAAGCCATGGTTAAACAAGTTGATCTATGAGGAGCATGGTGGATTTGTGGCTGGTAGGCAGATTCTTGATGCTGTTGTTATTACAACTGAGGTTGTGCACTCTATGGCCTCTTCTAGAGAGAAGGATATGTTTATTAAGTTAGATATGGCCAAAGCTTATGATTGTGTCAAATGGGATTTTCTATCCAATATTCTACAAGTTTTTGGATTTGGTTGTGCTTGGATTGAGTGGGTTATGAGTTGTGCCACTTCCTCCTTTTTTGTGCTTGTCAATGGGGAGCCTTCTAAGCTTTTTGGGCCATTCAGGGGCCTTCGACAAGGGGATCCTTTATTCCCATACTTATTTATTTTGATGGATGAGGGGCTTGGGAGATTTATTAAATCTTGTGAGGATCTTGGTCTCATTCAGGGCTAGCGCTAGGGTAATAATCTGCCCTCCCAATCCCATCTTTAGTTTGTGGATGACATGAATTTGATGGTCCTATCCAAAGTGGATGAATCAGTCAATTTAAGGAAGGCCTTGGACTGTTATTTGGTTGCTTCAGGATAGAGCATCAATGAGGGAAAGTCCTCTATTTATTTCTTTAACACTCCTAAGCTTATTTAGTGAAGAATTGTTAGGATTCTTAGGTTCTAGATTGGTTCACTTCCATTTGTTTACCTTGGTATTCCTCTTACTATTCACACACTTCCAAGGTTGTTCTAGTAGGATTTTATTGAGATTTTTTATAAAAAAGTTAATCATTAGACTTGTAGGTGGCTCTCTACTACTAGTAGAGTAACTTTATTGAAATTTGTGGTTCAGGATCTCTCGTTATACAAGTGCTTTGTGTTATCTGCCTTTGCCAACATTGTCAAAGACTTTGAGTGTCTTTGTCATCAGTTTCTATGGCCTGGTAACCTCCTCTCTAAGAAGTGGAGTCTGGTTAAGTGGGATGATGTGTGTCATTTGAAGTAGGAAGGAGGTCTTGGGCTGCTTCGTGCTAATTTGAATGGGAAAGATTTGGAGGCTAAACTTTATTGGCTATGGTGTTCTCAACATCATTAGACTTGGGCTAGGATCCTTACCTCAAAATATCTTGGGGGTGTGGAGAGTGTGGATGTGCCAAGATATAGCCTTATGGGTAAAGGTTTTATGGTTTCGAGTACCCTCAAAAAGGTGCCAAGCTAATTAAACAAGGGTTGTTTTGGATTTGCAATAGAGGCTCAGATGCTCTCTTTTAGTTTGATTATTGGGATGAGAACCCTCCTATTATGTCAACACACCCTCACTTGCAAAATTTATGTTTGAATTTTCTAAAGGCTGGATGGAGTTGTGTAGTGGATTTTAAAACCCCTTAGGTTCTGGCTTAGGCTACTATGTATAGGTGGAAGGACTTGCATGAGTGGCCTCCTGGGGGATCAATGGAGGATCATCAAGAGCTCACTTGTATTTTGGATGGTAGGGTTTGCAAATCTCTTGTAGAGAGAGATTTTGGCTTGAGGTCATGATAAAAAGGAATTTTTTTGTTACCTTTAGTTATCAGGTGTTAGATAAACATATTTTTGGGTGTATAGGGGTCCCCTATTGCAAACAGATATGGAATAAATTTTCTTGGCCTAAGTGCAATTTCTTCTCGTGGCTAGTGATTTATAATAAATGCCCGACTTGGGAGAATCTTTGGAAGCATGGTTTTTAGGGCTCCTCTATGTGTGTCTTGTGCTCAAATAGTGATGATAACTCTTCTCATCTCTTTTTTTAGTGCTCTTTTGTTAGGGTGATTTGGCACCTCTTGTGGGATGTCTTGGATAAGCCATGTAGGCATGCCTCTTCTTTGGGTGACTTTTAGATCAGGCTGGGGAAATCTCTAGCTAAGACTTCCTTCCTCCACATAGCTTGGACAACTGGTCCTAGCTTTATTATCTAGCATATCTGGTTGGAGCGTAACCGTAATATTTTTTGGATAAGAAACTTTAGGTGCAATAGGTTTGGATGAGAATTTTGTGGGGTTCTTTAGGAGAATTTGGTGGCTAAGTGTGATCTTTTGGTCCCCATGGATCTTGGAGATAAGGGAGTGGTTCAAAGTTTGGGGCTTTCAGTTTGTGGCAGGTGTGGGCCTAGGGATGGTCTGGGTCAGAGTGCTAGACGAAAGGTTCTAAGAGATGGTCATTGGAGGCCACCTCCTATTGGGGTGTTGAAGATTAATACTGATGGGTCCTCTAGAGGTAATCTTGGTCATGTTGGGGTCAGTGGAATTGGCAAAGATAGTTCAGGAGTGGTTGATTTTCTCTTCTCGGAGTATAGAGGTAAACACTCTAATTATTTCATGGAGGATTTAGTGAAATATGCCCCTAAATTTTTTCTTCAAAATTTCACCAACAACAAACATGTTAAGGATTAGCCCAAAATCTTAATCAACTAAAAGTAACCTTCACCAAGAATGTTCACCAAGATCCTATTGAAGGCGAGGTGGTAGCATATGGGAAGGGATCGTTAGCAACACCTGAATTTGAATTACAAGCTGGAAATGAAAGTAGGCAGTGATCTGACCATAAACATTCCATGCTACCACTTATTCAGTGGGGGGAAAGATATTACAATGAAGAACAATTCATCTGCTTTTTAGCAGGGATCCACTCAACAGTGGGGATTCACCACTTAAATAGTGGGTGAGATATGAGAGATTCAATTATCCATTTCTCCACACTGGCGGTAAACCATCCAAGGGTTACAATGTGTTAGAATAAAAACAAAGTAAATGTAGAATTAAATGACTAGAATGGTACTACTATTTACAGTCTTACAATGCCAAATATATGCAAATTACAAGTGTTGTTGCTATAGAATCAAAGCAAAATGGTTGAAGATGATTCAACTTAAAATCAACTCAACTACTGAATTACAAGCCAAAATTTGAACTGATATCAATTTGATATAAAGAACCAACAAACATAACACACCAAAATGCTTACCAATTCCTCAAAACTCCTTTGAAAGACCTGAAACCAATTACAAAAGCTTCTAAGGAGGATGACACCCAGTTTCCCACTCTGAAACCACATCAAAAACTTGAATATTAATTATGCATGAATTCCAAGACAAGCCCTACAAGGTATAACTTTCTTAGAGGGGTGAACCTTAGGGAAAAATCTGATACTTCATATTAAAATCCGAAAATGCACAAGATGGGTTGCCTCTAGCATAGGAATGATATGAGCAAACACCCACAACAAAATTAAATTCACTCTAAGAGTTGCAAACCAAAATCTACTTCAGCTATATGATAACCAACAATACAAAAATTGAAAATATCACCAAAAGTCACCAATAATGAAGCTCAATCTGCTAGTCTGGATGAGAAGTAATCACAATCCCAACAAGGTGTTATCTTTCAAACACGAAATTGGTTCTTTGCTAGGAGGTATGCATTCCTCAAAGCCAAAATCATGAAGTCATTTCGCTAGCATTACGATAGCATAAACATTAGATACCCAAAAGCTAGAGCAAAGCCTCTCTTTTATAGAGCTTGAGGTGACTTTTCAAATTCCCAAATTTCCCTCCAAAAGGGACACCTATTCACCTTTTTGAAATATTTTAATTTTCAAAATACTCAATCCCTCCTTATTTTTGGCGTCCAACTCCAAGGCACAATTAAACATTATAAAATATTAATTAATTCTTCCATGAGGCGTCCCGCCTTTATGACCACCTTTTAAAACAACTTCAAGTCATGATATTAGGCCAAGGGGTCAATTTAAAAATATAACATTAATGACTTAAAATGACTTATTTATCCAAAAATGCACCTCAACAGACAAAACCAAAAATACTCAACTGCTCCTCTTGAAATGGAAAGCTCATTGTGAAGCTGTCAACTGGATCACTGCTAAAATTAGAACTTACTAAAAATCATAAATTCTAAGAAATGCCAAAAAACCTCCAAACAATGGAAGCCCTAATTTCACCTCGACAAGCCTACGGGCCTCTAGAATAGGCTGACGAGTCACTAATTGGTCACTGATGAGAAGGGGACATTTAGCTATTCTCTTGGCTTTCAAAAGGGCTTGTGCCCTTGGTTGGAGAAGGGTAATCTATGAGTCTCATTTTCAGATTATGATTGACTTGCTAAATAAGCTCCAATTAGAGAATGTGAATTGGCAGCTAGCTATGGTGGTTAGGAAAATCATCTCTCTAGGTAGAGTCCTAGATTCTATCACCTTCGACCATATCCCACGTGAGTGGAATAAGGTGGTTGATGGATTGGCTAAATGGGCGTATGAGTGGATGAGAAATTTGAAAGCGGAAGACTGGGGTTGTCTTCCTGAACTCTTTCTCAGGAGCTGAAGGATTTAGTTATGGAGGATATGAGACATTTCTTGGGAGTTGCTTGATGACTCTGGTTCTGGTTCTTGACCCTTGGTGGGTTGGTTGTATTTTTTGAATTTGTATTATTTTCTTTGATCAATTAGATTTTTACCCTCTTTTTAAAAAAAATATAATCCTAAATATTACTTATAACTATATTATAACAATAAATATACTATATTATTATCATATATATAATTAAAAAGTAATATTAATAATATAACTATAATAATATAATATGTTTATAGGATAATTATATTTATAAAATTATATTATTATATTATAATAATATTTTATATAAAATAATAATAATAATTATTTTTAATTCAAGGGGTAAACGCTTTTGACTGGAGCTATGAACTGGATACAACCATTCAACAATACCACCCCAATGGGGTTTGAACCTTGGTGGCAAGAACAACAATGCCACTTATAAACCATCACACCATGCCAATATCGGCATATAAAATAATTGTTAATATATAAAAAATAATCATAATATATATTAATAGTTATTTATTAATATACTATTATTATTTTTTGCTAGGTAAGCATCTACTAATATATTATAATAATATAATCTTAATATTGAATACATTTTTTTTATAAAGGGGTAATCACTTTTGACCCAAAGCTATGAACTAGTGAGGTCACAAACAAGGGACCTCATCCCCACTTTAAACATTCAATTACACCCCCAATGAGATTTGAACTGACAAAAACAATACCACAACAACTTAACTATCATACCATGCCACTATTGACAATATATTATTTATTTAATACCTAATATATTACTATAACTATATTATAATATTAAATATAATAATAATAATGCAATTATATTAAAGAAATAATTTAAAAATAAACATCTTAAGAAAGATATCCTTATATATATATACAATAACATTTATATCAATTTTATTAATTTTTAAGCTATTTCTATAGGGGAAGATCACCAGTAGTCATTATAGCTAACTTCATGCACCCATAGATCCTAAACGATACATCGGATTTTGATATTTTTTTGGTTGTCTTCGTATGCGATTTAATTGCTCATAGCGAAAATTGTCGCTTTTGAGTAGTAATGACGCATGCTGTGGAAGTGTTAAGGGCAGAAAGGTCAAAAGGTACTCATTTCAAAGTGTTATTTGATACATATTCTCTATTGTCCCCATATCCATTGGCTTTGGCCACCACAAAATTTGCACAATTGATCCAATATATATGCACAAATATGCACAAATGCCCCAATAATAGTACGTTATTGGTCCAATACATATGCACAATTGATCCAATGAAGTGGATAATTATTCATACCTTCAGAATTTTTTAGTGAGCTTTTAATTAATATGTATGATATAACTGTTATTAGATCTATAAAAAACTATGGTGCTCTTCCCCTTGCATAATTGTTTTTATTTTTGTTTTTTCTACACAATATGCCATAGCAAATATACTATTCTTAAAACGTGAGAGTGCTCCCGCTCTTACGAGTGTAACGATATAGATAAATGTCGATACAAGATCGAAAGCCCTCTCACCAGGATTATTATTGTCGAGAATGACTTCCATGACTCGTCCTTCGCGAAGGTAAGAATCATTCAAAGTGAGACTCATAATAAATATCATTTGAGAAAGTTCATTCGACAAATGGTCTATCAGCTAAAAAGAAATGCAGAAAGAATTTGACAAGATATTTTTCTATTTTAAATAGCTGGTTTTGATGTTAACTCCGCTGTTTTGCGATGATCATGCTATGTTAGGGTAGTCGGTGCCATTTAAAACTCTAGTGAACGTTGTTGGGATTGTTTAAATTTCTTTTTACAGATATTTTCAGTATTTTTTTGGGGTCTGCGAATTATATGAGAATTCTTTTTTGTTACAACTTTGTTAAACCCTGCCAAATGCTCTTCAATTACCAGAAAAAATACTATAAACTTCAATGAGATGTTTTCCTCATCACAAAGTTTTTGAAATTGCTCTAAAACCCTAATAATTTTAGTTCTGTGAAATCTTTGAACCCTGTTTATTTTTGTTCTCTTAACTTTTTATTTTGCTAATTTTGAGCTTAAATGCGGGATAGAGTATCTTTTCTGTCAAAGTAATTGGGGAATGAGGCATGTATTTTACCCAATTTCAATGACGTTGACATGTCTTTCTTCTAGGGGTTTTATATATTGGGCTGCACTTGAATGCATGCTGTCTTTATTACTCGAGGCCATCCTATTCAAACACTTACATTCTAATTAGTGAGGTATTGCAGCATATATTTGTTTTTTGTTTTGTATTTCACCTCTTTCTTAAATGAAGCCTAGCTAATTTGTCTAAGCCTGACAAGTCTATACTCCCTGCATAAACTCTAAAAACGTAGAAATTGTATGAGTTTTATCCTTCTCTGTTTTTATGCTTCTAGCCTGTGAATCCAATAGCCAGATAAAACTAAAAGGGAAAATAATTGGTCAAGCATTTTAATTTTGCAGTGAAAGCTTGTTTAAACTCTAAGCATTTAATTAATCATGATCCTCTAGATATTGTTAGACTATACTTTTTCTTTTGGTCTTTGAAGCAACTGGGGCTGGAAGATCTATTTATCAACTCAAGTAGTTGAGTTTATCTATTTATCAACTCAAGTAGTTGAGTTTGACAGTATTTTAAACAACAAAATGTGTTAGTTTTCGCTTAGATATAGGGCATTGTTCTTTTAATAGATGCAACTATTGTGCCAAAATTTATGCGGTTCTTTCACAGACCCAGTTGGAGTAGGCCTACTTGATCATAGCAACATTATTACATGGATCATGCACAGTGAGGGCTTGAATCCAGGTCACCATCATGGAAATCACTTGGCTTTACCACTAGACAATGGTCTGGTGGACAGCTTATATATGTTATGCAGTTGCCTCTCTCCACATCCCTCAATCTTGCAGCTAAAACACTTTATACCCCACTTATTGGGTTAGCCATAAAAAGTATTACACTGCTACTTTATTTCCCATGCTATCAAGCATATAGCTTGTGAATACAGCAACTTCATTAACACTCCTACCACCAACTTAAAAAGGAAACAAAAAAAAGCAAGAAGGTTTGATCAGATAAAACATTTTTCCTTTGCAAGTACTTCTCTATTTAATACTAAGCAGTAGCTCATAGAGTTCTAGAAACTACTAATTATCCTTATATTGTTTTTAGACAGGCAAAGGATTGTAATTTATTCTATGCATGGGGCAAGCCTCTCAAAACATAGTAGTCATAGCAGATTGTGATTGGAGCCATAATGCAGGCCTTTCATATCATCTTAAACTACCTAATTTCTATCATTAACCCTTCCAAGTTGGCTTTCTGTACTAACTTTTTCTTATGGACTGTAGATGGCATCATTATCTAGTTCAGCTGTCTCCAACGTCATTGCGCACATCACTTGAGGATTTCACTTAACAAACTGAGGGTATGCTCCCACCAGTTATTCAATCAGACTGGTATCATGTCTTGTGGGGTGAGAGGATCGATCATCTCTGCCCCCTTCAGGAGACTGAGATTGAACAACATCTCATTTTTATGTGTCATTTATACCATGAGATCTAGGGGAAACACAATTTTCTGGAGAAATTCGAAAGGCTCTTTACCCACCTTTTCTCAGTACCCTGATCAGACATGACTCCCTTGTACTTTGAGAGGTTAGATGTAGGTCCTTTAGGCTTTCTGGGCACCCTAGAGTTGTCATGCTGTGTGCTTTGTTGAGCCCACTACAAGCATTGGAGGCATTGAATTCCTCTTGAATATAGCCGATTCTCCTAGACAGAGAGAGATTAGTGAGATGATGCTCATTATTGGCATTTGCTTATTACTTCTAGAATGCCTTAATTCCTTCAGTCCTCATTCCAAGATGAGCGGATGTACTTCATTTCAGCATAAAGGGTTGCCTTCTTGTCCACAATCTAGCATACAGGGACAAATTTACATTTCAAGTTTTTTCTCTATAACCATAGTTTTATGATTCTTGGATGTTAGAAGAGGCTCTAGGAGGAGTTCTTAGATTCTTGGGGATGCCCATTCTGGCCCTTCCCCTGCCCCAGCAATGGTCCTTTTTTTAATTTTTGCCTTCTGTAGTGATATATGATGACATCGTTGGTCCTTTTGTTCCGAGTCTTACTGCAGACATGCTTCAGTGCTGGTCTCCTTTCATGGTCTACTGCTTATTCTACATTAGCCCCATGTTTCTCTGATGAGTCTTTCCCTGACAATGCTGTTTGTATTCATGAGAATAAATTGGCAAACGAAAAGATAAAGCTTCTTCTCAATTAATTGGGAAAAAAACAGGTTAGGGTTAGGGTAAGGATTAGAAAAAATCACTGCAAAAATCAGAAAAAACCCAGAAAAAATCTGAAAAAACATGATTTTCCAAAAAATTGAAAATTCACCACCCAAAAGTTTGAAAAAAAATTCTATGTTACACGGGGATGCGTCCCCTGCCCCAAAATCCCCCGTCCCTGTCCCCTGCTGTCCCGGGGATGGGGGGACGCAAAGGGGACATCCCTGCTGTCCCCGAAAATACGAAATCCATCGGAAACGCCAGGAAACGTTTCCTTCGCTTTAGGGATGTTTTCCCGTCCCCAATACGGATTGGGGACGGATTGGGGATGTTTCCCTACCCCCAATACAAATTGGGGACGGATTGGGGACGGTTCCCTGTACCGGGGATGGCTATGTTGGTTGAAAATTTTGTACCTTGAGGATATGCAAAATTATGGTTTCAGCCACAGTGTGAGATAAACTCTCCTATTTTCAAAGGGAAGGCTCCCCCTTTGCTTTCTGTTTTAACAATTCAGAAATAAACTTTAACTATGAATCTATTCTAAATCTAGGTGAAACTCTGTCTTGTTCTCTTTTTTCACAAAAGACACTTATTCTTTTGTCTTATTTCAGAAAAGAATCACAGCTGAAAGCATAAATGATTTATGAAGTAAACAAATAAAGAAGCAAAGTTTCCATAAAGGCACACAAAATTTTCAACCAACACCCTGCAGGCTGCAAGTCAAAATATATTATAAAACAATTAAAAAATGATTTTTTAAAGGTTTAGTTCCTTCGCGCGAGGCCCACCAACTGTTTAATGTTTCAATTGTTTGGGCTAAAGTCCAAAAAAGACTAAATATTAAATCTTTTAGTTCCACTCTTGCCAAAGGATGATAGTGACTTAGATAGTTTTGAGTCTTTAGATATTCATAGCCTGAATGAGGCTTAATTTCATAGACTGATGTATTTAATATTTTGATTTTCATGTTTGAACTTTGAGACTTCTGGATAAATTTCATATTGAGACATTTGGATATTTCATATTGATAGACCACGGTTTTATTGATGTTTGATACTGCTGTGATAAATTTTATAATGCTTTAATGACATTTCCTATGCTGTTATAGTACTACTCTCACGATTTACTTATTGATATTGTTGTTATCAATTATTAATTTATTGACATATCTATCTCTCTTTCCCTCTCTCTCTCTAATATATTAATAAATTTTGAAAAAATCATATAAATATGTATTTTGTATGTCGCTGTCCCCTGCTGTCCCCTTGTCCCCGTCTGCGACAGGCCGTGAAACATAGAAAAAAATGGGTCAAAGTCTTGGTCAAACCCTGGAAAATAAAAAATCACGATTGTTTTGAAAAAAATGGCACAGAGGCTGAGCATTGATAAATCACGATTGCTCACAGTTTTTTGTTGATTTTGGTAACCATGCTATCAACTGTCTTATGACTTGGGGTTTAACCAATTTAGGTTTACCCCCTCTTGCTTTATTCATTTGTCTATTGTACTTTGTCATGCCGTGCCATCATGACATGTCCCCGCCTTCGTGACATTAAAATAATAAAATACACAATTAAAATATTAACCATTTGGCATCATTATAATTATAATTGTCAAAGACAATATTATCATTATAATTATTGTATAAGAATATAAATACCATAGTTCCACGAGGACGTGTCCC
Source organism: Sequoia sempervirens (assembly GCA_007258455.2). Classification (NCBI taxonomy): domain Eukaryota; kingdom Viridiplantae; phylum Streptophyta; class Pinopsida; order Cupressales; family Cupressaceae; genus Sequoia; species Sequoia sempervirens. Next base: position 492,371,671 of record VDFB02193867.1, on the reverse strand, counting down.
CCCTAAAAAAGTAGACGAATTCGAGACGGGGATGTTTCTGAGACGCGGGGACGCCTAGGAAATGTCCCCTTGCTGTCCCCCTGTTTCGCTGCTGTCCCTTGAATGTTTCCTTTAGAGGAGATTTTTAGGTGTCTTTGAGTCTTCTAGACGTCTCTGAGTTTGCAATGTCCCCCATAAAAAATGTATTAAAAAAATGATTTTTTTTTTTTAAATTTAAAAAGCAAAGAAAGTTAAATTTAAAATTGAAAATTTTAATATTATTTTGTTACCCTAATGAGTTGACTTAAGTCAAAGTCTACTTGTTGTGACCTTTTCACACATCGCCCCATTGCAAATGGGGACCCTCTTGTTTTTGTTTTTTTGGTTTTGCCTTGGCGTTGCAACTGCTTATTACCAGTCTTTTTGCAATGAGGAGTTAGAGTTTCTAAGAGTCATACGAGCCAAGTTGAGATTTTAAGCCCGAATTAGTGTCTAAACACTTCAGATGGACTCAAAAGGCCCCAGGGACGAAGATCGATTGTCATTTCAGTCAATTCTGACATCAACTTTTTAGAGATTTCCCCTCTGGACCCCCTATATTTTAGGGACTTTATTTTTGGCATTTTTGGCTCATGTTGGACTTCCTATTTTTTAGGGGCTATTTTTGGAAAAGTTTCTATTTTTGGCAGGGCTCTTATCTTTAGAAAGTGCCTGGATTTCAAAAAATCAGTCAGAAGTCCCAAAAAACCAATGGAAAATCAATTGAAAATCTGGAAAAATTCATAGAAAAGTCTGAAAAATTATGAAACCCATGGTGAAATCTGAATAAGTATGAAGGCTGGTCTGAAATTAGACATGGCAAAAGGGCTGGAAAGTTCGCCCAGCATGAAGAATGGAGTTGGAAAAGCCATTGGAAAGTCCGCCCTACCTTGAATGAGACATGGAAAGTCAAGTGGAAAGTCCTGCAT